>KK114380.1:0-21062 GCA_000611955.2 Stegodyphus mimosarum | reverse complement strand
GTCAGAGCAGAGTCGATGCGTAATACCCAGATAGGATAAATCGTAGATCCATACTGAAGAGGAAGAATTCTTATTGCGTAGTATGCTAATATGTTGACTTAGTAATATTTAAGAAACTTGGCAGTCGAGGCGGTTTTAATTCCATGTTTATTTTTCCAGTTGACGTTCGTGGCCACAATCACTTGGCACTCTCATAGAGTGCTAATTATTATCGAGTTAGACTAGATCGTGTTGCTTAGATACGGCAAAGCACACAAAGGCTGCTTGTCTAAGAAAAGGGAAGCTTTTTGGAGGACGTTTGAAGGAAAACTTGATCCATGTTATACATGTGAAAAACTACCAGAACCAACTACGCGTCCAGCCCGTTTATTTGGGTTCAAACTCGGGTTTAACTGTTAATATTTGGCGGACTTGATTATATTTATGCTTTAGTTATATCCCTTTATGTTTTTTTTAATATCTGCAATGAATTTTCCAAAGAACTTTGGACCGTTTCCCCAGTTTCTTGATTTCTAACAGCAAAATATGTAAGCCTTTAATTTCGCGTTACAGAATTAATTAATAAAAAAGTGATTCATTCTCATTTTGACATGCGAAGGTATCCGAGAACATAGTATCTATCAAAGCTGCGCCTCAGTACTTAAGTTTGTGTAAATACACTATCATACAAATAACGCTATTTGATTAAATTATCAACTTTAATCAAATAGCGTTATTTGTATGATAGTGTATTAAATCAAAATTAACTAAATCAATAGTTAAATTTATACTAACATGCAAAGTTTCAAAAAATACCTCCTTCTGAGAAAACCCATAATCGATGTTGTTTTGGCCTCCTCGGTGATTGCGGTGATTTGTACCAGAGGGCGCACCGCACAAAGAGTTAGTTGCGTTACGGAACGTAAAGGGAGCGGACACGCCAGTATTGCAGGCGTATTACCGCTAATTGATAGAATCACATCGTATCTGCCAGGTGGCAGAAAAGTAAAATGATGTATCCATGCCAGGGGGCATAACGCTTGTAAACATGCCAGGTGGCATACGGCTTGTAAATAAATTGTAAATAAATGTACAGTAAATTATCTTCGTCATTAAATAAAGGAACACGCAACAACAAGCTTCTGATCATTTGGATACGCACATTAATTTGCTGGTGACCCGGACGTGATGATGAAGAAGCGCGTAAGAAAAGTAGTGAGTTCATGACTGAAAAGCTGGCATTTAATGCGAAGGAATTCGAGGTAGGCCCTTTTTCATTTTTCCAGTTTTGAATTGAATTGTTGAATAAAAACTTGGTGATTATTATAGTTGGTAGAATTTAATGGTAAAATGGAGGCTATGAATAAGGCAAAGAAGTTGCGTACGGTAACGCGTAGCTTAACTACCAAGTTGATCGGTAAAATAGAATCTGCATTGGTAGAAGAGGATGAATCCGCGGATGAGAAATTAAAAGAATTACTTGAAATGTTGATTGAAAAATCGCAATTGTTGAAACAATATGACTCTGAGATAGAAAAGCTCGTAGTTACAGAACAGGAGTTAGAAACGGAAGTAATTTCTGCACAGGAATATCAAGAAAGAATTATAAGTTTTAAATGTAAAATTCAGGAAAAACTAAGAAAAAACGCGTGTAAGGTTGAATCTAGAAATTTTAGTGAGGAAAATGTATCTGCAAGGTTGAAAACTTCTGAAGTGAATACTTTGAAATTGCCGAAATTAACGATTACAAAATATTACGGTGATCCTTGTTCTTGGCTTGAATTCTGGAATCAGTTTTGTAATTCCATTCACCAAAACGAAAGTCTTAGTTCAGTTGACAAGTTTTGTTATTTAAAATCGCTGTTGGGGGGTTTGGCTTTAAATGCTATTAGTGGATTATCATTCACTAGTGAAAACTATACGGTGGCTGTTGATATACTAAAAACTCGTTTCGGCAGAGACGATCTGTTAATTAATGCGCATATGAATAAATTGTTGAGTTTAGAACCTGTAAAATGTTCCGGAAATACGGTTGCCTTGAGGAAGCTTTATGACGATATAGAAATACAAATAAGAAATTTAAATTCTTTAAATGTTACTAGTGGTTCTTACGGACATTTATTATCGCCTATTTTGTTAAAGTTAATACCCGAGAATTTAACTTTAGAATTCACTAGGAAAAGAAGTGATAAACAAAATTTCGATGTTAATGAACTATTAACGTTCTTGAAAAACGAAGTGGAATGTAGGGAAACATCAATGATGTTAGCGCGTACTAAGAATTTTGGTGTAAATGAGCCACCCGTACAAAACAGAAGTTCTCATCAAGGTTATCAAAATAAATCTTACATACATTCTAAAAGAAATAATAACTATACGAATAAGCAAGGCGCTTCAGTATTAACTAGTCAAAGCGAAACATCCGGTAAATACTGGCAAAAATCACATTTTAATCAAAACCTAAAATCCTCTACTCTCCCTAAGAAAGAAAATCAAAATGTCTGTATTTTTTGTTTATCTGCTTGTCACATGAATCATGATTGCCCACTTGATTTAAAGGCTCGCCGAAAGGCATTAATGGATCGAGGTTTATGTTTTATTTGCTTTTTAAAAGGGCATCCGAGGCGTCTCTGTGCTCTTAAAGACGAAACATGCAGACTGTGCAATGTCCAGGGTTTACACAATTCATTAATATGCGACGCAGCATCGAAAGGTTTAAAGACGGGTACTTCCAATGAGACCAAACAAACGCCAATTTCTGAAGCTTCTCTTTCGCTTTTATCTAATGAAAATAATAACAAAATTAAATATCCTACTTCAGTTCTTTTGCAGACGTTTTCGGCGACAGTGAGGCGTCAAGGGGGGACCGAAAAGGTATTACGTTGTATGCTAGATTCAGGGTCAACAAAGTCATTCATCTTACGAGAAGTGGTTGATTCACTGGGGTTGAAAATTATTAACAAGGAAGCGCTTATTATTTTTACATTTGGATGTAAAGATGCACAAGAGCGCTTGTATGATATCGTAGAAATAGTATTGAAAAATGTAAACAATCCCAATAAAAGGATAAAAATTAACGCAATAGTCATTGATTCTATAACACTGGGGCAAGTAAAAATTCCCTCTCGGTGGATACGAAGGATGGCGTTTGAGAAGGGAATAGAATTAGCAGATATTGGTACGAGTAATGAAATTCAAGTATTAATAGGTTCGGATTATATTTGGGAAATTTTAGGAGAACGAAACATGAGGATTTGTGAAAAATTAGTAGCAACAGAAAGCATTTTAGGTTTCGTAATTCAATGCAAGGACGAAGGATCAAATTGTAAGGAGGCACGAGTTAATCATATAACCGTTGTAGATCAGGACTTGGGTTATGAAAGAGTTAAAAAATTGTGGGAATTAGAAGCAGTTGGGATAAGTTCGGATAAAGACATCTCTCGATCGGATAGAGAAATTTTAGAGTCATTCGAACGAAATACAACTTATGAGAATTTGAGAATAAAAGGTATGAGACTAGATTATTGTGGAAAGAGGGTGTTGAAGGTTTGAATAATAATTATGACACTGCGAAACGGTGTTTGCTATTTTTAAATAATAAGTTTCAGAAAAATAGAGAGCTGTATCTAAAATATAGTGAGATAATTAATGAACATTTAAGAGATGGTATAGTGGAACGAGCAGATATGTATTTACATGGTAATTTGAAAACCGGGTTTTACATGCCTCACCATGCGGTAGTTCGGCAGCAGAAAGATTCTACGAAGGTTAGAATAGTTTTTGACGCTTCTTTTAAAAGTAGTGGAAATTTATCACTTAACGATTGTTTAGAAAGTGAACCTAATTTAAATCCCGACTTACTGAAGATTATCATTAAATTCAGGGTACATTCAATCGCGTTTTGCGCTGATATTCAGCGCGCATTTTTAGAGGTAGGCATAGCTAAGGAAGATAGGGATTTTTTAAAGTTTTTGTGGATAAATGAAGAAGGGTCAAATCTCGATCGACGTAATCCCAACTTGCAAGTTCTCCAGCACAATTGAGTCCCTTTCGGGGTCAAGTGTTCGCCTTATTTATTAACAGCTTCTATAAGAATGCATTTAAAAAAGTATGAAGATGCCTACGAAGAGGCGTGCAGTATGTTAAAAGAGCTTTACGTGGATGATTTAATTTCTGGGACAGTTAATGTAGAAAAGGCCTTACATTTAAGCAAGGACATGATTTTCATTCTCAGCGAGGCCAGCATGAATTTACGTAGATGGGTTTCAAACTCACCTGAGTTGAATGACCTATGGAAATTTAATGAAGTTGACTGTCGTGAGACATCTGAAGACTCTTTGATACCGTTGAAAGTTTTAGGCCTTATCTGGGACAATGTCAATGATAATTTGAAAATAGATGTATCTCAATTTCAGAAGTTACAAAAACTTAAAGTAACTAAACGTATCATTTTAGCAGCATGTGGTATGCTGTTTGATCCCTTAGGGATCATGAATCCATTTACGGTTCGAATTAAGCTTTTATTGCAAACTATGTGGGAAAAGGGTATTCAATGGGACGAGAGCGTTCCCCTTGATACAGAATTCATATTTCAGAAATGGTTAAAAGAAGTTGAAAAAATAAAGTTTTTCGAAATTCCCAGACAGTACTTCAATGATATGTGTTGGAAGTTTTTAGAAGTTCACATATTCTCCGATGCCAGTCCCAAGTGTTATGGCGCTGTAGCATATTTTAGATTTAAGAAGAAAAATAAATGTAGAACAAGTTTTATAATGTCAAAGTCCCGTTTAGCTCCATTAAAAAAAGTAACACTCCCTAGGCTTGAACTTCTGGAAACATTAATATCTGCAAGATTAGGTTCATATTTGCAGTCGGTATTTCCGCAATTGGATAAGGGAAATATATTTTACTGGACTGATTCCCAAATTTGCATTCACTGGATCAAGGGATCTGCCAACGAGTGGAAACAATTTGTTCGAAATCGTGTGATAGAAATCAAGGAGAAAACTAATTTAAACAACTGGCATTTTTGCAGTGGAAAAACCAACCCTGCTGATAAACTCAGTAGGGGAATGAATGCTGAAACTCTAATTAATGATAGTATTTGGTTTTCTGGGCCACCTTGGCTTTCAGAGGTAGATATTCGATGTCACATAACCGAAATGAATACCGGAGCTGACATTCAAAACGTTAGTGAAGAACGAAAATGTGTTACTTTGAAAACACTTGTGGAATCTCCATAACCGTTACTGAAGCTCGAATTGTATGGGAGTTTTAACAAAGTTCTAGGAATAATGGCATACGTTCTGCGATTCGTGAACAATTGTGATTCGGCACATGAAAGGAAATCCGGTGTGCTTGCTGCCTGTGAATTAAGGAAGGCTTTAGAGTTTATTATAAGAAATGTTCAACTTAATGGATTTTCAGAAGAAATCAAGGCCTTAAAGGTAGGACAACCGATTCAAACTAAGAGCAAAATCATTTCACTTAATCCATTTCTAGATGAAAACGAAATTTTAAGAGTAGGAGGTAGATTAACAAACGCAGAAATTACCAGAGAAAGTAAACATCCCATTATATTGCCAAATAACAATCACTTTACTAAATTATTAATACAACATTATCACGAAAACAATTTACATGGAGGACTGCACTTATTGTTGTCCGCAATACGACAGAAATATTGGATAATAAGTGCGAAGACGGAAATCAAAAAATGCATTTGGAAGTGCATAAAATGTTGCAGAGTGCGAGCAGCAACATCTACACAGTTAATGGGAGAACTACCTGTGAGTAGAGTGATTCCAAGTAGAACCTTTTCGAAGGTTGGCGTTGATTATGCCGGACCATTTGCTGTGAAAATTAAAAAAGGAAGAGGTATAAGACCAATCAAACATTATGTCTGTATTTTTGTTTGTTTAGCTACAAAGGCTATACATTTAGAGATTGTCAGCGACTTATCAAGTGAAGCATTCTTAGCTGCTCTAAAACGATTTGCTTCGAGGAGAGGAAAACCTCAAGAAATAAGAAGTGATTGTGGAACTAATTTTATAGGTTCAAATAAAATCCTCAAGGAAGCAGTTTCATCTATCCACTCAAACTCGGAATTTCAAAGGTGGTTATCGAATGAAAACATAAGGTGGATATTCAACCCGCCAGCTGCTCCACATCATGGTGGGATATGGGAAGCAGCCGTAAGATCTATGAAGCTGCATCTAAAGAAATGTGTTGGAACTCAAATTTTGACTTATGAAGAGTTCCTAACTCTAATTGCACAAATTGAAGCATGTTTAAATTCGAGGCCAATAACACCGGTCTCCAGTGATCCCAATGATTTGACAGCTCTGACTCCTGGACACTTTCTTATAGGGACTCCTTTAACAGCTATTCCAGAACAAGACTTAACCGAAATGCGAGTATCTCCATTGAAGAGATGGCAGCTAACACAGCAGATGTTCCAAGGGTTTTGGAAACGGTGGTCTAAAGAGTACCTGTGCCAACTACAGCAGCGCAGCAAATGGAGACAACCTAGCAGAAATATTCGTCTAAATGACTTGGTTCTAATTAAAGAAGATAACATGCCTTCATTACGTTGGAAACTCGGGCGAGTAATAGAAGTGTTTCCTGGAAAAGACAATAATGTCCGAGTGGTAAGACTAAAAACTGTGCACGGGGACATTAAACGTCCTATTACCAAACTGTGTCTTTTACCAGTTAATCAAGAAGAACATTAACTTTTAAATGCCAAATTTATATTAAAAATGTTACTATTATTTTTTATATTACTTGTTGTACTAATATTTTATTTGTTTGTTTTAGTTTAACCTTTATAGTTAATTGTTCAATGTAATAAGCTATCAGAGGTGTAGATGTTTTGCTAGAAGATTGGTAAGTGTGATATGTAATTTTGTACTCTTGAAGATTTTGTATGTATTCGAATTCTGTATTCAACGTTTACTTGATTGCATACAATGAAGATTGTATTGAGATGAATGTGATTCATCTGGGGTAATGCTGTTTTGGCCTCCTCGGTGATTGCGGTGATTTGTACCAGAGGGCGCACCGCACAAAGAGTCAGTTGCGTTACAGAACGCAAAGGGAGCGGACACGCCAGTATTGCAGGCGTATTACCGCTGATTGATAGAATCACATCGTATCTGCCAGGTGGCAGAAAAGTAAAATGATGTATCCATGCCAGGGGGCATAACGCTTGTAAACATGCCAGGTGGCATACGGCTTGTAAATAAATTGTAAATAAATGTACAGTAAATTATCTTCGTCATTAAATAAAGGAACACGCAACAACAAGCTTCTGATCATTTGGATACGCACAGATGTTCAAGAAAAATAATATGAAATCATTTTATGCTACGAAGCAGCAGCACATAACGGAATATAGTAATAAAAGAGCCTGAGAAAACTCATCAGAGAATTCTGACAGGAAAGTATAGCCAATTCAGAGCGAAAGCTCATATTAAATTCCTTAATTCTTCAAAACCAAAGAACAAGCCTAAGTAGTCTTACAGACTTTTTTTTATTGAAAGCAATGATGGTCACCATTGAATTTCCGCTTACGAAAAAATTATAAGGAATTATCACATTCCTACTTGCCTGCTGGCGTGGTGTGACAGATGGTACACCTTGCACAAAAATATATGGGACGGAACAGTTCTATAACTCCCGTTCTACTGGACCGATTGTCGAAATTTAACTTGCGTTTTCCATGCCTCAAAAGCGCGACTTAGGATATGTATTATGTTTATCTATAGCTTTATTCTAACACAGGTATTTAGACACAAAATCAGACGTTTTCTGAAATAGCATAGCAAATGTTTTCTATATTTCGATTCTATGACTCAAATTATGCCTGTAGAGTCATTAGGTTATTTCGAAGTAGGAAACTGAAGAAATGAGCAATGCCTTCGCCGGCACTCGAACCACGGACCTCTCGTATACGCGTCGAGCGTACTGACTACTACACCACGAAAGCGTGCGAAGAAGACGGAAGAAATACCTTATATGTCAAAGTGCCAAGTTTGCAAAAATCGCACGATTAGATTTTACAAAATTAGCTCTCAAAATTTTAGCTCCTCCGTGTTAATAAAATTTGGTATATATTTATTAATATCTCTTTTCTATTAAACTTATTTTATTTCTCCTTTTACATTTCGAAATTTAGGTTCATTCCTAATAAAATTCGTCCGTTTTTTATGATTTATTTTAAAATTTGTATTTTTAAGTAACTTTTATAAATTTATCGAAAAAATGTTTGAATTATAACCTATAAGATTTTTACCATCATCTTACAGTAGATGTGCTTCTCAGCATACTTGCAATAAATTAGAGTTTTTAATTCAAAATTTCCTATGATATACTTGAATTTACAAACTGGCGCGTTCTGAAATTTGGCATATTTGTTATAAGCGATAATAACGCCAAATGTGGTTTACGCAATTTGTTAAAAATTATTTGAACGTATGAACGGTGACCTTTTTTACGCTCGTTTACTATGAAAAAAAAGGGAAATGAAAATAGGTTGTTATAAATTAAGTAGTTCGCCAAATGAATTATTCTTTTCCCAAACTGAAAAAAATGAGCCAAGATAATTTTTTTAATTTCTCCATAAATTTCACACCTAATTTTACAAAATTTAACATTTAGGCATAATTTGAGTCGTAGAACCAAAATATGGAAAAAAGAATGGCGTGTCATTTCACATTTTTGTATTAAAACCTACACAATTTGTAACATCGTCTTAAAGTTGATGTACTAGGCTCACCTGCAAAAAATTACTTTTATATTCAAAATTTTCTAAGATGTACGTGAATTTACATATTGGCGTGTTTTTGAAATTTGTCATATTTGTTATAAGCCATAATAACGCCAAATGTGGTTTGCTCACTTTGTTAAAATTATTTGAAAGTATGAACGATGACCTTTTTTCCTCTCGTGTGCAATGTGAAAAACGAAAATAGGCTGCTATAAATTAAGAAGTTAGCGAAGTGAATTATTCTTGGCGCAAACGGAAAAAATGCGTCAAGACAATTTTTTAAGTTTCTCCATAAATTTCTCACCAAAAAACACAAAATTTAACATCTAGGCATAATTTATATATATAATATATATATGAAAAAAAATTGGTATGTTATTTCAGAAAAGTTCGATTTTGTGTCAAAATACCTATGTTCGAACAATGGTATATATAAATCTAATATATGTCCTAAGTCTCGCTTTCGAGGTATGAGAAACGCAATTTGAATTTCGACAATCGATCCAGTAGAACGGAAGATGTAGATCTGCACTTTTTTTTTTGGAACGTTGTACATCCCGATAGCAGGTGAAAGATCCATGGCTCTAAATATCGTAAGGACATGGTTGTCTTTTCTTATGTTTCCTGTTTGAAAAGAATGTAATGATATCTACAAATTTATATATTATCAGTATATGTGTGTAATTACTATTTCAAGTTTTAAGATCTTCAGCATTGCTAACGTGTTATTTCCATTCATTTCTTCGTTACTCCTTTATACAGCTGTTGCATCATTTTAATTGATTAAGAAAGACAGCGTCGTTTGAATGCAAATTCATGAAAAATTAGTATCTTTGCACTAGTTACTAGTTACTAGTATCTTTGCTACTAATTAGCATTTTTGCATAACTAAAGGAATGCGTATTTAAAGAATACAAAAAGGGGTTCCCTTAATTTTTATATTACTCTGCATTTGGAAGGACGAATAAATGCCATTGAGAAAGGGTTTCATGTTTAAGCATTATGCAGTTTATTATAATAGTTTGTAACTTTTACATGTTTCTGAATATTTTGGAAATTATCATAAGCTTTCATGCAACAGTTTATAAATTATGAAGTATTTTGTGACTTGTGGTAACCACCTGTGTGAAGTGATGGCCGTTTCTAATCTAGATATAACCTAGAAATTGCCATATTTAAGATTTCTTCCGTTATAACTTTCATAAGATTATTAAGTATCTCGGGAGCTGTGATAGCCATTAGTGTTAACGAAACGGCTCTCGTAATTTCATAAATATGTCACCAAGCGTAGTTTCAATGAATGGTCGCGAAATATCTTGCGCATTATTTGAATAGTCATGTAAGATAACTTAGTCTTTACTTCTTTTATACCTCGAATTTTTGATTTGATTGTAATTTAATAATAATAATGTATACAAATTTGAAACGTAAGATTTGTTTTACCTACATTATGAGATAGCAGGATTTGTGTACAATTTAAAGTTTTATTTTCTGAGTTATGAGGATGTTTCGGATTTAAGAAAGTTTGCGTCTCTGAAACTGTATTTTCCTCTTCACAAAGGGGCCCACCAGCGGCCGAGCGGTAAAGAAGCTGAACACTGGTAGTTCGGTCCGAGGTTCGAATCCCGCGAACGGGCTGGCTGCATGGGCGTTTTCGTGGTTTTCCCCATGTGTAACGTGTATACGAGCCAGTTTCCCTTAGAAAGTCCTCCACGAAGGCATCCCTCCCTTTAGGCAGATAGCCCTCGTGTGCTTTGCCATAATTGAATAACCCAACCCTCTTCACAAAGGCAGTATACACCGAACACGAAAATTGTTTAAAGACTTCATATTTTAAACGCTTTAGCTTAAAATGTTCAACTAAAACTACATTAGACGTAGTAACAAATAAAATTTTCAAATTTCCCGCTGGTAAATTAACAGAAATTTAAATATTTTCTCAGTTTTAATTAAAGCCCTCAAATGACTTCGTTCTGCACTATGTGATAATTTTTCCCGGGCATGGTTCCTATGGGAATACACGCAACTAGCTATCGAATACACTTTCACTAATAAATTCATTTAAAATGCACACCAAATCGATTGAAACCCATGACTGCCATTACCAAATAATTATTTCAGTTTTTGGTTTAATTAAAATTAATTTTTATGGTTTTCACTTAAACAGGTAACATAAATTCGGTGCTACTGAAAAATATATATTTATAATAAAAGATGTACATTTTTTTGCTTGAAACATATTATTTTAAAAATCAGAAGCAAAGAAGAATTTAGAAGTGAATGTTTTCAGATATTAACATCGTCAGATAAATGATTACGCATTGCACCTGTAGGAAATTTTAATTAGAACTTAGATAACAACACAAAATAGTAAGACAGAAGGTTTTGTTGAATATGCGGGTTTTATTACCTAATATTAGATGCGACAAGCGTTCAAGAAAATGAAATTTTATTTAATCCTGCTTCAGTGTCTTTCAGGGATGAGTTATAAAGTTTACTATGCATAAATTAAAAAAAAAATTCTGCAGTAGCGCAGAGTATTTGAAACTTTGATTATCATTGCAATTTCCAACTGATATCAAATGGAGAAGAAAATTAATTAAAATTTTAAATATAAGAATCGTTAAAAATGTAAGGATTTCAAATAAAATGCACGTTAAACAAACACAGAAATGATAATCAAAGATTGTATAACACGATCCTTAAATTTTTATATGATTATCTGGATATATTTAAAAGACAAAACATTTTGAAAGAAACAATCAGTCTTTGCTTCCATTTTACGAAAATACCCCCAACTACGCCTTTTCGATTATAACATACTTGCTATGGGTATAAAGTGTTGCTAGCATAAACACACAGTGCGCCATGACATTTACGGTGTAGATTCTTAACGTATTTAAGCCCAAAAGTTTACTCTACGAATACAAATTTCATTGATTTTATTAACAAGCTTGAATTCTGAATTACAACGTGATTTTCGAATTCGAAATTTCTCCAAATATACTGACGTGTCCCGGTCTAATTCTTGAAAAGAGACGAAAAATGTAAACCGGTACTGAAAGCTACTACTTCATTTAATACACCAAAGAATGCTTGTTAGAGTTACAAGATATGATTTGTTGGAATGATATGGAATTGTTTTAATATTTTCTGAAATTTTCATTAAAGTTCCATTTTCTGTGCATTAAATTCTAAGTTTCATTCTCTAAATAAAGTGTTTAAAGACAATTAATCCCTTAACCTCCAGGTTATGTTGCAAAGTTTTTTAATCTTTTGCTGTGAAATATGTATTTCTGTGCATCAGTTAATTTTAAGAATGAGGGAATTTTCTGTAGGATTAATACATTTGTAACTGCAATTACCTAAATTAAGTGTAAGTTCAATCTTAATATCATTTAACAGCAGTGAACAATGTGAGGAAGAGAAAATTTAAAATTTACGTTTAATAAAACAAATCTCTTTCTCTAAGCACTCGACTATGGAAACGATTAAAACTGGGAGAATTCGCATCTTAGTTCTTGAGAAACCTAATTACCAAAGGCGCTTTAAAAAAGGCCGAAGACTTCACAGACGATAAGATCTTTAGTAATTGCTAGTGTGTTAGAGAACTTAAGAGCAATTAACTTAACGTTAACGTGAAAGGAACTCGTGCATAAAAGAATATTTAATTTTCTCACAAAGGTTTATCTAAAGTCTTTGTGCGAATCTTTCGTGCGGAAATCAAAACGCATTTTGAAAATTTTCTCGGTAGTAAAAAATTCATCAATAAAATAATATACATGTACATTTCGAATTACTTCTTAGAGGCTGAAAAAAGAAATATGTTAATTAAACAGTCTCCATAGATGCATATTTAAACGTTAAAAATAAACTGAATTGAAGGTATGTGGTACATTGTTTGGAAGTACATTATAATCTACTAATAAGTTTCGTAAAATGTGTAATTTAAAATAAAAGTTTATTTTTTCGTTTTTGCTTATGTAAGTAAATGATTTGTCAGCTTTTGCTTTTAGGTCAGCTCTGTGTTTTAACCTTGTCAGAAAGCTAATATATTTTACTCAACGAACTTACTAGCTTTTAACACTAATTTAATTTCAGTGTTAAATTTGTTTTCTGGTAGTAATTCGATAATATACTTGTTATTATTTTACGCGTATGTAGAGTCTGAAATGCATACATAAGTGATCGGTCTATCACCCTTTCTGAATTTCTTAAATAATACACAGGAAGATAGATACTTTTATTAATATCTACTACTCGTGTCTTTTTACATAACTGAAATACAATTCAAATTCTACTGCTTCTGAGAACTACTGAAGCTAATTTGTAAATTTTAATTTACAGGTTACTTCCTACACTAAATTTTTAGATGAAGTAAGTTTAAACTTTCATTAAAGCGATTAAGAATGTGTTGCTGAGAGTGTTGCACACTTCATCCTACGAAGCTGAAACTCCTCTGTTTTTGCCTAACCTTTAACTCTATGCTACAAACTACTTAACGCAGTTTGATTGAAATTATGGATTGCATTGATTTATATGGTTAAACTAAAGCATTAGCGTTATCTGGCTGCGAATAAGGATTGCCTCGTGGACTAATTGTTAATAAAACCTATCTTGTACTCACATTACATGTGATTAAGCAACCCAAAATTCCCATACAGCAAGCCCTCTCTTCTTGCTTTGAACTCAGGTTAAACTATTACTGATCAGCAGTTTTACTGTTCGGCAACTGGTAGTTTGTTTTGCTTTTCTGATATTACGGCAAAGCACACTAGAGATATATTCCTAAGGGTTGGATGCGTTTGTGGAGAACTTTTTAAAGGAAACTGTCTCGTATACATGTTACACATGTAGAAAACCACAAAAACGCGCATGCAGCCAGTCCGTTTGCCTGGAATCGAACCAAGGTCGGAAGACCAGCGTTCAGCGATTTTACCATTCGGCTGCTAATGGACCTCGGCTGCTGGTAGTCCATTGATTAAACTTTAATTAAAACCAAAGTTGTTAGTCTTTAATTTTAAACTCTGATTTGAAATTAATTTAAATCATTGTTGTCTATCCAGCCAATATAAAGCGGAATTTAATTTTGTCAATGTTTTAGTTTTTGTATCTTCAAGCTGAAGGGCAAAGAAATATGTTAGTCATATTCACGTTATTGTAATTATGTTGTGTTCTGGACAGTAATTAGTACATCAGTTTAAGCGTAGCTTTTAGATTTATGTTGTGTAGATGAAGGTGAACACGTTCTCCTTGATAAATATTTTTTTTAAATCTTACTTCCAAACGAAAAATTTAAAAATCAAGTACAGCCGCAAATATTTAACCCAGGTTCAAATAATAAAGCAATTTAAGATCTTGAACAGTACAATCGTAAACAGATAAATACATAATCATATCTATAAAATATTTATTTTGTTTATAAATCGTTAGGTTTCTCACCAGTAACATAGTTCATAATAAAACATACAAGTAATGACTTTATCCTAACCTTGGAAATAAACTCCTTAATAAATAAATATACATATTAATCTTTAGATTTACATAATCGTGTTTACCTTCTAGATAATGTAAAGAGTAACTACATGGGCAGACTTTGAGTTCCAATAAATCAAGAAACATTTTCTACAACACCGTAACAGTCCTGAAAAGTCTTCATATATCACCGCCTAGAGAACATTACCCAGGTCCTATCGTATTTTGTCGCAAATAGCCTCCCAGCTTGAACTTCCAATGGAGTTTCACGAATCAGAAAGAAGACACTCTGACAGGACTATTCGAATAAGATATTGTAGGTAGGAACTTTCAAGCTGAACTTTGCTCATCGCATCCAAATCAGAAGCTGAATTCAAGATCATGAAGCCTCATTGGGAACTGTCTCCCTTCAGATGTTAGTAATGTGGATCACTTCATCACTGTCAGACAGCAACCTTTATCGCTCAGTCATCTTAAATATCTGTAAAATTGGGACATTTTATCCGTATGGTTGAGAAATTTACCGCCTATACTCTCATTTCTCGATTTTCGTCTGAAGGAATTGAACGACAGATAGAATTAATCCATAAGTCTCCAAATTCTACAGAACATTACTTCAAATAGAGTTCAACATTACAATCTACAGTAAAAATGTAAGTCACTTGTTCGGAGTTTTAGAGAATGAGACCTTTTAACATCTTACAGAATCTATAACGCTTTATGTAGCAATAAATAATAAACTTAACCTCTTTTACCACCTTCGGAGGCAGACTATCCTATAGTACATCGCACTACCCTTTGAATCACTAGCATGGCCAGAGCTTAGGGCACTTCGAAAGTTACATGTATAGTTTCAGATTTCCTGCTACTAACCAGCAGTTATCTGCTTTATCTATCACAAGCAGCTCTTTTAATTGCCGTTTTAATCTTGCGAAGTCATTTGAACTGAAAACGAGGAACGAGGACACAAATTAAAGCAAAATTGATTAGTTTCAGCTTTAAAAAAATTACAGCCTGAATACAGTTGTTTAACTGTGAGACGTGCACTTCTGAGGAGTGGAGATAAGTTACAGTAAATATTTCTGATCATGTAGAAAGGTACTTTCCAAGAATATATTAGTTGGTCAGTTCTATTTTATAGTTTCACATATTACCATCCGAAAGAAAGTTCAAGAGTAACGAAAAGGTGTACAAATTAATGCTGAAGCAAATCGAACATACAATGGTTTTATTTAATAAGGTTTTGACTTAGTACTTTTTGTACTTAGCACAAATCAATCTTACCTGCTCAGACGAATTACAACAATCATAAAGCAACTAAAATGTGTATAGCTCAGATAACTAAATCAAAGGTAAAAATTCAACTAAATATTAATTGCTACAATTTGAAGAATTTGCAATTAAAATTCAAAATTTAAATAAAGACGTCTTCAGCTTTTGAGGGATTTCAAATAAACTAAAGTATTTAATTTACAAGCATTACAAATTTAGTTGTTTAAAAACATTTCTGACCCAATGCCCAATATTAACGTCTTCACTTTCCCAACACAGATTATTATTAGATAAATAAATCATTCACTTTACGTCAACAATACAATAGTTAACTATTCTTGACTTGAATTTGCACTTGCTATTCAAACATACCATAGTACACATAATGGAGATGGTTGGCAGAGAAATAGAAATACAGAAAAGAATCGACATTAAAATAATAGGGTATTTAACTGGTTGATTGCCATGGACAAATATACTCACCACGAAGCTTATGCGTTTCCAAATCATTGACGAGTGTATTAGTCATTAATACAACATATTTCGCAATGTTATGTTCATTGTATGGTTAAACTGTGCATTTAACAAATTGGTAACTGTTTCAGAAGTTTTCAATTATAAGTCAAAAATTGTAAATCATATAGATAATAATTCTACGTTAATTTAATTCTGCGTTACAAAATATTTTCCTCATTAAAACAATTCTATTAATTATTTTTTATACATATTTGCATCGTTATGCTTAAATATAAAAACAGTGCGTGGAGAGCAAAACATGGTAGTTAATACCTTAAATAAATCTTATAACTTCACAGATTATAAAGCAAGAAGTCTAACACTTTGTAAATTTAATATTTAATAAGCTTTACAGTTTAAAATGTTAAAAATTCGTTTTCGAATGCTTAGAAATTACTTCTATTGCCACTGTGAAATATTTAACAAAAAAAAATTTTTTTTTATTATTATCTGGCATCTAGTTATTTCCAAGGAATGTAACACAAAATCTGCTTAATCTTCAAATAATAAAACCATTTTTTAACATTTTCAATAAAGTAAAGAGTTATATACTTCTGTTGAAAGTTTGCATTTTATTTTTTGTACGTTTTAATATTTTCTTTGTTTCTAACTGTTATGATATGAACTGTAAAAAGTTATGTTTTCTGAAATTTCATCTTCTTTTAAGGAATGCTTTTGTACTACAACCTTCAGTAAAATAAAATAATAATTTGTTGAATTTTTATTTTTGAGAAAATTATATTTATTTAAGGTATTTTAAAAAGATTTCAGTTTAAACTTGTCTTTTATGCAAACTATAAGCTTTAGAGAAAAGAATTTGCATTTTTAAAAGCACATATGACCGTAATAAAAAAATTCCTTTTTCAGTTTTGCTACATATACAAGAACTTAGGATACCCCAGATTAATTCACGAAATTTGTGAATTTTGTGTCAGTTTAGATAGTTTAGACAGACTTAACCCAAATTTTCGATGATTTGTTTGTCTACACCTAATTTCCCTTTCTTCTTCGAGACGCGTGTTACTAATTTCATTTCTCTCTGAGTATATTTAGTTCAACAAGCTTTCCGGATTTTGTTTAAATTCAGAACTAAAACAAGTTTAGACTTGAGAAAGTCTAAACTTGTTTTAGTTCTGAATTTTACTGAATCAAAACATCATTATTGTCCACATACTTTGTTTTGTTTGCACTCTTTTCCTGAAGACGTATGCAAGTTGTTTACACTGTAGGGTTCAACTCTTTAAATCTATAGTTCTGACTAAGAACCCCACGAACACTTAACAAGGGAATAATCGCTTAAGTGTGTGAACAGAATACTTAAGACTTGAGAAGGGTTCAAAAACCTTTATTGTTCAATATATTTACAATCAGTTCCGGCTTGGAACTTTACAATAAAGCCACCACTCGGGCTTGAACCTAAATACTAATAATTCGAACTAAAATTAACTTAACTAAAGCTCTTAAATAAATATAGCCGAAGCTATCAGAAACTAACTAGTTGGCCCCTAAGTATTAATTGAAACGGTGAAGCCTAGCAAGGGCCTAGATACGGCCGAGCGTAGTAACAGCTAAGAGGGATGTGGCCAGAAGGCAAACGCGCGCTAGTCAGGAAATCGACTCTCTCTCTTGAAGTCGGTTAAATAGCACTTAAATAGTACTCATTCTCATTTGCATTCTCTGCGTTTCTGAATTCACATTCTGGCAGGAAATTGTAAGCTGAAATTAGAATAAGATAGGAAAGATACGAAACTTAAAATAAGTGTTAGAAAACGAATAATAAACCTTACAGCACATTTTAGGGTGACTATGATGAAAACTTTAAGTCATTATATGAAATTAACATGTCAAAAAGTTACTATTTTGAAATTTACATATTGCAAAATACAGCTAAACTTCTCTTGCTTTGAATGCGCAAACCATCGACGTAGATAACAATTATAAACGTGAAATAAGTGATATTTTTTGTAGTAGAAGGAGAAGTTACGAAACATTGTTTTTCATAACGATACAGAAAAAAAAATCTCAAGAAGTTAAATATGTGTTTATAATTATTTCAAACATAAAATACCTGGCTTCCAATAGAAAATGCATCAATTCAAAGAAGTTTCTAATTAATTCTGTGTAAATAGTAAACGCAAAACAAACAGGTATTAAAGTCTTTAAAACTGTAATGTTTATCGGATTTGCCTAGGCATGTGACAACGCAAAATATATTGCAGAACTCTATCAAGTCATTTTGCTAGAGATGAATGACTTAAATTTTGTGTTTGCAAAAATCATGCATTATATGGTGACTTCCGAAGAAGTGAAGTTTCATTAAAATTACTTTAGTAAAAATAAGAGTGTATAGGCTTAGTTCTTAAAATGCAAAGAATGTTTGGGTAAAGGACTATGTCAGTTATAGGTTTCTTGTATAACAGAAATTAAAATTACGAAAAAAAAATAAATCAACAATTTGAATTAACGGTGTTATGTTTCAGTTCTCGTAGAAAAAAGTTCAGTCCCTTTTTCGACACAGTGCTTAATCGGAAAACTCAATCACGATAAATCACGATAAGTGACGTATCCATTTTCACCGGTCTAAATTTCTTTCAAATGACTTCTATCTAAATCTAAATTTTTCGACAAAACAGCTTCTGTTTAAACCTATACTTATTTACTTAAAAGAGAAAAGTATGAAATTTGCATATCTCTACCTTTTTTCCCATATTATTTTAGTTCGAGAGATTACAACCGGGGGGGGGGAGGGATTTCACGCCAGGAAGGAATTTCACAGTTTCAGGGAGAAATGCGGTCAGCCTGTTTCCTCTCTGTGTTGTTAAAAAATTATTTAAATCTGAACAAATGTAAATGTATTTTTCAAGTTTTGGTAAGCGAGGGGAGTGATTCCTCTAGCATTGGTGAAAGGGTGTAAGGGGGGAAAATGTTGAGGATCACTGCTTTAGTTCTCCAGGGTTTCACTGATATATTATTATGTTTTTAAGCGATATAAAGTTAATTTTCAAATACAGATCCAAAACACAGGATGGACTTTAGAAAGCAGAGGAAAATAAATAAAACAATATGCTGCTTTAAGCAGAAAACTGCTCTGCTATTTCAGAACTCTAGATACAAACTCATATTTACTGAAACGAACCATAAAGCAGTATTTGAGAAATAATATTTAAGGCGTTAGTCACTCTGCAGGATATTCCTTTTAAATCTGCCTACGAAGCCGCTTTATTCATTAATATGCAGCCTTTTATTGAAAAATATTGAAGATTTATGTACTTGCAAGTTTTCTGTTTATTAGAATACTTATTTCCGATAAAATCTGAAATCTTCGACTACCTTTTGTTAAGTATATAAAAATATTACCACCAAATAGAAATTTTTTCTTATTAGGAAATTTTTCTTAGAATGAAGTATTATTTGTCAGGCTAGAGTAGTCGACAAAGAAGACTTGCACTTTTATGAACAACACTTTATGGATTATCATTTCAGAAAAGCTTTCCAGAGAAAAATAGGTTTCTTAAACTTGACATGATCTATTTGACGAGCTTATTATCTTACCACCGAAACCACTGAGAACCTCACAAAAGAAGGAAACAATGTAATATTTATATTAGCTATATCCTTTAATTTCGATTTCATACGAGCTGAGAACTAGGCTTTTGCATAGCATTCTCTATAATTAGCTTTAAAGCTCTTTATAATTATATAGAATTTGAAGGAAGTTTTCGGGAACATGCCAGTTTTGCTTAAATTTCCTGTCCTCCAAGGCGTGACAAAGGTGGAGCGGTAAAATCGTTGAACATTGAATAGTTCCGACCTAAGTTCGATTCCAGGTTACAGGGCCGGCTGCATGGGCGTTATCGTTGTTTTTCCGTGTGTAACGTGTATACGACCCAGTTATCCTTAGAAAATCCTCCATGAAGACATCCTTCCCTTCAGGCAGGTAACTGTAGTGTGTTTTGCAATTATCAGCTAAACTAAACCAAACCTTGGCCTCCAATGTAATTTGTGAGTACTTTCGCTATGGACAAATTAGATAATCACGTGCAATCGTTCCGCTTTGGTTTACGATTGTCAAAATGTCTAATTTGTTACTTACCGTTGCAATTTTGATACAGTTTGGATTAGTGCAGCCTTGTAAAACATATGATAATGTTAAACCTAATTGCTCTAGAAATTAGCTTAACCCAGAGTTATATGATCCAACTTAAAATCCTTCTTAGATAAGAAAATTTGCTTATCAGTTTGAATTCTCACGTACGAGACTTTATTTTCTTCTGTCCGTTCTATGACATTCTGAAAAGGGCTTCATGGGATTTGTGTATATAATTGGGAAGAGCATAGATTCGGATCACGTCGGGTTGTTTTGAACGACTGCTTCTTGATATCTCTACTCCAATTCCGTGCGATTTCTAAACGAGGCGTGGAATTACGTTGGCCTAAGCAGATGGAAAGGTCAGAGGTAATCGCAGGATAATACCTTAAAAGAACTATTTATTTTCATTGTAAAATCTTTCCTCAGAATATATGCTTTAGGAAATCATTCCTTATTCTCGAAAGGAAGCCGTTACTTGAGAGAGATTTCGTTTTCGTCGAAATAAAGAGATAGCTATGAACGATAAAAGGCATTAGTTATTTTGAGGAAAGAAGTTAAACACGAAGAAATTATATAACAGTAGGGCAACTTTCCTCTTTATTCTAGATGAACATTTAAACTTGATCTTTTTAAAAATTAAATTATAGTAGTTAATCTTTAAATGAAAAGCATTCTTATTTACACAAAATAATTGAAATTTATCAATTTACGTTTACTCTATAATCCTTATATAGACACTACACATGACAGCACATGGCAATTTCGGTCATGATTACAGAGATTTGTTTTCGTTATACTTATATTTATGGAACAATAAATTTTTTGCCACGATATAAATTTATAGGAATTCTGCCTTGACGTAGCAAAATATAAAAACACAATCATACGAAGTAGACTAATTATTCAAATTCCAGACGAAATGATGCTACCTTAGGTATCAAAACTGATAAAAGCACAATC
>KK114379.1:68939-98811 GCA_000611955.2 Stegodyphus mimosarum | reverse complement strand
TCGAGGGATCGAGAGAAATAATGGCTACTGCGAAATTTGACCTAAGAGGTTGGAAACATAATAAACTTAAAAATGAAACTTCAATTCTAAACTTTTGTGATGAAGATTATAAGGAAGTTGTTTCAGTATTGGGATTGAAATGGGACCTGTTTGACGATACTTTGTATTGTCACATAAAAGATGACGAACATCCTGCATTGAGCAAAAGATCCGTTCTTTCCGAATTGAGTAAAATCTTTGACCCAATTGGGTTTATTAGTCCAGTTACTCTCATGCCTAAACTGATACTGCAGGACTGCTGGAAACGGAAAATTAACTGGGACACGAATCTGCCGAATGATCTAGCAAAGAAATTTTTTACATGGTTATTTCAGTTAAAATATTTGAAAGACATCAAAGTTCCTAGACTACTTCCCAAAATAGACGAAAGTACAACTATGCATGTATTTTCGGACGCAAGCAAGGACGCTTACGCGACCTGCATTTTTCTTAGACACAGCGGTCAGGGTAGAGTCACTTGTCAATTGATACAATCAAGAGCTAGAGTTGCTCCCCTAAAACCACTCACCATACCTTACTAGAGATACTTTCTCATACAATAAGAGAAGATCTGAAACTGAAAGACGTTCCAGTTTTCTATTGGACGGATTCTACAAATGCCCTCTTTTGGATAAAACAGAAAGAAAATTGGTCCACTTTTGTAGCAAATCGCGTGAATGAGATTCGAAACTTGAGTAATCCAGATCAATGGCATCACATTCCTGGAAAGTTCAACCCTGCGGATTTGCCATCTCGCTGTTGTTCTGCTAAGGAATTGAGAAAATCCGAATGGTGGAAAGGACCAGATTGGATCTATCGACCTCTAGAAGAGTGGCCTCTTGCAGATGGAGAACATCCTGACTTAGTAAATGGAGAAAGAAAACGAACTGTGGTTTCAGCGAGCAATAACACGAATACGGATAAACTTAATCTTTTTGACAGAATTTCAGATTTTGAAAAGATTGTAAAGGTCGTGTCTTGGATCATTAGGTTCGTTAAAAACGCAACTGCGCTATCATCTGAAAGAATTCATGGTAGAATCTCAGTCGAAGAAATAAAAGGAGCCGAAACAGTGATTTTTCGGCTGATGCAACAAGAATCTTTTGAAGGATTGAAAGAGGATACGTGCGCTGCAACCTATCATGGACTCCAATTGCCTTATAAAAGTGAAGACACGTATCTTTCAAAGAGATGATGATGCTGACTTTCGTTACCCAATTTTACTTCCCTCAGATCATCCGCTAGTACTAAAACTGATCATATCTGAACATGAAAAGCTAAGTCACGCTGGAGTACAATTCGTTATGTGCAGTTTACGTGAAAAATATTGGATTATAAAAAGTAGAAAGACAATACGCAAAGTTATCCAAAAATGTGTGCGATGTCGAAGGTTCGACTCTGATTCATGTAAGACTCCTCAAGCGCCACTACCTGAAGACAGAATAAGAGATGCCTTAATATTTGAGATTATTGGCGTTGATCTGACGGGTCCATTGATTTTAAAAGGAGGTCAGAAAACGTGGATTGTCATTTTTACTTGCGCGATATATAGAGCAATTCACTTAGAGCTGGTCTCATCTCTGTCAACCGAAAGTTTCCTGCAAGCCTTCAGGCGATTTATCGCTCGAAGGGGTAGACCTGTCACTGTATACTCCGACAACGGAACCAATTTTGTTGGAACAAATAATTTGTTTAAGACCATAGATTGGAATTCTATATTAGAAAATGCAACAGTTAGGAAAATTGAATGGAAATTTATTCCTCCTTCCTCGCCATGGTGGGGAGGGTGGTGGGAAAGATTAATTGGAGTGCTAAAGAGAATTCTTCGAAAGGTACTTGGAAAATCTTCTCTGAATTACGAAGAGTTGTTGACAGTCATTTGTGACTGCGAGAGCATTATGAACAACCGTCCTCTCACTTATTTGTCAGAAGACGTAAACGATTTGAGAGCTCTCACCCCAGCAATGTTTCTAACAGAAATTCCAGAGACTGGAGTTCCTGAATTAGATCTTTTGGATTCCAAATCCATCAATAAGAGATACCTTTACAGAGCTAGATTGAGAAACAACTTACGAAAAAGATTTCGAGCAGAATATTTAGGGCAACTAAAACAAAGCTCAAAATTCATCAGCGAACCATCGTCTGTGAAAGTTGGTGATCTTGTCATCGTGTCCAACAATGAAAAAAGGATAAACTGGCCCTTAGCTAGAATCCTGGAAATTTTTCCATCTCACGACGGACACATTAGACTAGTGAAACTGAAAACTGCACAAGGGGAGATTATAAGACCCACTAAGAACCTCATACCTCTTGAACTCAACTTTACACCTGAGTCGGACATTAAAGTGAGGTACAGAACTCGACAAAAGACTTGAACTCTAGGCCAGTTGAGGTCCATCCTCTGCTGATACTGGACCTCAAGGTGGGATTGTCACATTTGCTTACAAATAACTCAGCTCCCATGAACGCCCTCTGGCGGAAAAAGACAAAACGTTGTCAGTTGAACGTGTGACGCGTCTAATGTAAGTCGAAACGATAGACCGTCTCCGTATATATTTGAAACATAATGATTGTAACCTGTAAATATTATGTAAATATCTTTCACATGTCAATTAAAATTTCTGAAAAAAATTCCTAGTAGTGTTCTGCAGTGATTAGAATTTCAGCTTAGACTAACGGAAATAGAAAGGAAGCAAGCAGTTCCAGGGCAGCCCTTTAGAAGGTAAGTGATTTTTCACTTATCTATTTATTAATCTAAAATTTTAATACCGAAAAGTTGATAAAATTTTAACAACGATCAAGCTTCACTTACGATAGCGTTTTAGCAATTTGAAGTTGATCCCTTAGAGATGAAAAAAGATGAGCATAAATACACTAGTGGTATTGTAAATAAACGACTTATAACCCACACAATAAATCTCGATATGAGCTCGCTGTAGACGCAATAAAGAAGAGGAAATAGTTATGTTGTCATCTGGCTCTTTTTATTTATTTTAAAAGCCACAAAATTGTCTCCAATATGTTTTCACTCCGTGGACATTCCCCACATTTACTCAGCCTTGAGTTGTTTTCTAGTTCTCTCTAAACTGTTTCTATATTCTAAAGAGAATATTTTAAGATATACTAATTACTTCTAATAAAACATAATATTCTCAGAAGTACTTAAACGACTTCTATTGGCTGTTCAATTGTAGGATATCGTTTTGGTTTCTAACCAGATATTTTATGTTAAAGTGCTTTCTTATCTTCCTCATTTCTACTTTCCTGCCAAAAAGGAAATTTGTGGTTTGCGTGATATTCAAATGAAGTGAAAGGAAGAGAGTATTTAAAGGAAGGTTCTAGAAGGTGAAATCAGGGCATGTTCTGCCTGCTCAAGGCCAGTTGGTAAATTCATCCTCTTGCTAGGATTACTTCTGCAGCCTTGCATTTTTCTCGCCATTAGGCTTGTTACGCCGATCTTAGGTCACAGCCAACTTGTGCGTTATTCTAATTGTGCAACTGTTAGGTTAATTAACTTTTCTTAATTTTAGTTGATTCATTGCCTTTGATTTAATCCATAAATGTCGGCTTTTGTAAGCACGAGTGGAGTCATATGTTAGCTTTTATTTGAGTGAAATACAAGGGTTCTTTACACCCTTAACCTGTTGTTGTGGTACTTGCAAAACATAGCGATATTACACTATTAATCTGCACAACGTTTCGTACATTGTCAGTTAGCAAAGAAGGTCAAAAGTCACACAGTAGGCAAAAATGTACTCTTGCTAACTGAAATCAATTTTAGGGCATATGTTAGTGCTTTAGAAACATGTTTCATTTACGCGCTGTTCTAATGCTTGTTAAATTGGATTTTCTAATGCTCGCAGAATCTTTTGAAATTCCACTTGGGAAAAAAAATTCGCACCTTGCATCTTCAAATGTTATTCGAGATAATTCAATAAAAGTTACTTTTCTTTTCTGGAATCATCTTTAAATTTTCAACTTTTACATTAAGCATTCTATGTGATTCTATGTGATACCAGTGATACTATTCTATTTTTCCTTTTTCGAAAACAATTAAATTATATTTATAGCTAGCTTCAGTATTGCAACACATTTCAAAGTCGTCATTACCGTTCTAATCGTACGAAAATCATAGCTAAATTTTATCACTATTTTTAGGAATTAAACGCTATACTGATTGCGTATTAACTACAATTCTAAACAAAGAATATCAAAGAATTAGCTTACCCAGATTCATACACACTGATCAAGAATAATGGCAAGTGCACTAAATAGAAATGTATTAATTATGCCATTGGTCTCAAACTAAAATTGCACGCAAGCCAAATGTACCATCTCAAATTAGATGACGGACGCAATCAAAACAAAAAGAGAAAGAAAGAAAAAAGGGAAAAAATGAAAGAAAAAGAAAATCAATTTTTTTTCTGTTAAAAAAAATAATTTATTAATAAAATTTAAAATTTTTTTACTGCGCATTTATCAAACTATACATGTAAAAATAATACGAATAAAAACAAATTCAAATTTCCACTTAATTTTATGCCTGAAATCTAAAAGTTGATCCCGGCAAGAAATTTATGTATAATATTTATACATAAATTTATAATATTTATACATATAATGTATACAATATAAATATAATATGCAAGATAATGCTTGCAAGCAGCGCTTTTCTAAGATTTCCCTTATTTTGCATGACAAATTTATTTTAAGTTTGATACCTTTCCTGAACCTCTCAACTTCCCCTTCTATTTTCTAGCCAGAATGTAAATTTAAAGTTAAGTGAAGTGAATATTTAAACGGTTAAAATTCTGAGTTTATTCAGAGCGTGTTTTCGCTAGCCAGCGCACGTTTCGTTGCTATCTCGCTGTCACGCTAGTAAGCCGTTTGGCCATTTCGGATTACCATCACGCCTGTTAGGTGCAAATTAACGTGCTGATACAGCACTCTTTTATTTCAGAATTCGACTTGAATTATAGTCTACATTTATGTTTCCCACCGCAAGTTGGCGGTGTTTTGTAAACGCACTAAGATCGTGCCTTTCTGTTATACTTTGAATTAATAAAGGATTACATTTCATCCTTCTTCTCTCCTGGTATTTATTCACGCCTGTGCGAGAATTTGCCAGATTCAATGAAGGGTATAGAAATAGATTATATAGGTAGCAGAGACAGATCTTACACCTTTAATGCGAGTAGTAATCACCATCGAAATCTGTTATTTTCTGCCAATGTTTCGGTCCCAGAAACTTGGTGACTGCAAGTTCAAAAACAGATCAACCTCATTTCGGACGTCCTGTGCGGAATGGATGATAGCACTAACAAGATGTAGCTGCAGGTGTGAGAAAAGGTAGAAGTCCGAAGAAGCGATGTCGGGCTGTGTGATGGATGTGTCAAAAGATCCCGTTCGAGTCCGTATTGAGCCCAGCCGTTAAATGCAGATGCATGTGGTCATGCATTATCTTGATAAAACATAACCTTTTTGCCCCGACGTTCGGCTTTTTCTTGATAGCAGAGTCAACACGGACATTTCTACACCTGACTGTTGTACCTGACTCGTTGTACACCTTACTGTCGAGGGTTTTACCTTTTTGCAGATACTGTTTGTGGAATATACCACGACAAACTCACCAGATACAGAGCATGAACTTTTTCTTAGTTAAATTGCGCTTTGCGACATTGCCAACGGACTACCGGTAGCAGATCAACCCCCTTTTTGACCTGTGTTGTTGAAGTAAATCGACTTTTCATCACAAGTGACGATCCTCCTACATGTGTGGGCATTTGAAGTTCTAGCATCCCGCACATAAATTTCATGCTGAAATATCGAAACTAAGGGTGACCGATGGATGCATGTCTAAATAAAAGTTTTTGACAAAGAACTATGCTTTACTGACACTTCAGAACTGACTCTAGAACTCTGCAACTTCTTAAACATTCTTTGATAGATTATAACGTTACCTTATACAACTTCGTGCAGTGAAATTGCGGGTTGGTTTCAGTTTCCAGTACATTTTTATGTTACCTTTTATACCCAGCATACTTTTTGTCAATAACCAGAAATGAAAAAAAAAAACACAAAATCCCGCATCAGTTAAAACATCAGAGTTAGTAAAGCCATGCGTAATCTGTATTTACATCGGTTGAAAGGTTGTTGTCAACATGACGGCCGTCATGATCGATGCGAGCATATATTTAATATCGATTTCGTCATTCTTAAGCAACGTCTTTGCGTAACGAAAGAAATGCCCGTATGTTTCGTTTAGGAAAAATGTAAAAGATCTATTGCTAAATTGAGCACTGTTGTTATTGCTCTATGACAGAATTGCCTTTTTCTTTAATAATACGTGTAACTTCATTCCTTCTTCAGACTTTGTGTTAATGCGGCACATTCAATTTTTCTAGTATTGTCACGAGAACTTTCTTCTAATTAAATCTAAACTAGAGCTACTAAAAATTTCCGACCAGAATATTTTCGACCAAGTCTATATAAAGTTGGAGATTTTCAATCTCTTCTTTAGTTCATTTACAGACGTTTACCTTACAGAGTTTGGGAGGGAAGTTCATTTACAGACGTTTACCTTACAGAGTTTGGTATTCTTTGGTAAAATAAACTAGCAACAAACTCCTAGCAGATTTATAAAGAATAATAGCTTCGTCTGAAAGGAGCTACAGATCTTAAAAAAGTGTAAAACAACCTTTTTATTAAATCAGAACTACAGCATAAACTTTGCACGACTTTAGCACGTTTGTTAAGCACGACTCACGCTTAACAAACAACCACTAGTTGTGGCGATGAAACTTAAACTATCAGTCAGTTTCAAGAATTAAAACTATGTCTAGTACTATAAGCTACACAATTCATTTAACGCGAAGTTGTCTCAACTTCTCAATGGCATAGCAATTTAAATGTTGGAACTATAATGCAAGGTAGTTGAATTACAATATTATCAGAGCTAACTGAACCAAGTAACATGGCCTCGAGAGACAGAAACACGCTCTATATTACAGTTAAAAAAATCCCACCTTAAGTAGTCTTAACCTGATTTGCATTAAGTAGAAAACGAAAAGGAGAAGTAATAGTATACATTAAATTTATAATTAATTGTTTATATAAAATAATAATAACCCCACAACCTGAGATCTTTCAATATAGGTTTGTCTAATTCCAACGAATACTTTTTTTTACAGTTTAGCTACATTTACTTAGATAATTTAAAATGCGCAGCGCAGAAAAAACCAAATAATTAGAGATGTTATCACGAATAAGGTTTCTCTGTTTTTATTTATTTCATCTCCTCTGAAATTTCTTGGCATTTCGATTAATTTAATACTGAGATTTAAAATCCTAAACTAAGTTTACAATGCTGCGCGAACATGACTAAGTATTTTTATGTACTGAGCTTCAGCAATATAAGTAGATTCATTTCCATTTGATTCAAAGTTTAGTGGTTTCAAGAAGAACAATGTTATTTGCTTTATTTTATCGATATGCTTCATAATTAACATTAGATCATCGAAATATTGAATATCGCTCTTATCCTTAAAGAGATAAACTGTGATGTTATAACCTTCAAATTTTCGTAATAAATTTTGTTTTCATTTTATTATGAAGAAATGTACATAGTTATATTGTGAGGTTCCAGCCTTTTATTTAACAGTTAAATATGGGTTACCACTTACGCCGATAAACGAATAATCACTTGAGTGGGTGAGCAGAGACGTAAGACTCAAGAAGGGTTAATTACCCTTTATTTCTCAAAATAAGAATAAGCATAGTCGTCTCCTATCTTAGAGCGTACAGCAAAGCCTCCACTTGGGTTTGAACTCAAATTAATAAGAATTAAAGCTTAAGTAATGCCTAACTAAACGATAAGTAGTTGGCCCCTAAATCTCAATTAAGTAGGCGAAGCTATCAAGGGCCTGAAGTACGGCCGAGCGTAGTAATAGCTTAGAGAGAGACGTAGCCCAAAGGCAAACGTGCGCTAGTCAGAAACTCTGGCTCTCTAACTGTTGAATAATTTGAAGGTAGAAAAACGCTAGAGGGCGCTGTTGCCCATGTTAATGTAGAGAAGAAAGTTTGCTTCTGTTGAAGGCGGCGGCCTAAGAATACGTTCTGTATATAGCTCATTAAAAATTATGTAAAATGTATAAAGCTTTATGAATCACTGAACCACCAAGATTAGATTAAAGAAAACGCATTACCACATGGTGCATGCGGCGAAAAGCTTTGATTTAGGAAGCCTTTGTGTGTTCAAAACAAAAAGTGGAATGAAGTTATCTACTTTCGATTTCGATTCAAGATGGAAAGTTCATATGCAAGGGACAATGGAATTCTAAATTGAGGTAGGGAAATCTTAAATTAATTATTTAGTGATTATTTGTAGTAAATTAGTAAATATTATTGCTGTCTTGGGTGTATTTAAATTAAATAAAATGGAAGATAAGTTAGAGAAATTGAAACGTAAACGTTCGTCATTGAGATCGTCTGTTACAAAGTTAATTAAACTGATTGAAGATAAATTAAAAATTGAAGTTGAGGAAAATTCGAAAAAAGAATTACGGGAATTGTATGAATTATTAATCGAAAAGAAAAATAAACTGAGAAAGCTTGACGATGAAATACAAGAGTTAATTGATGTTAACTTAATTGAAGAAGATTATAGTTTAAGTGAAGAATATAGTGACAAATGTGTAATTGCTTGTAGTCAAATTAAGCAATTTCTAGATGAGGTTACCACAGTACCACCAGCGCAGAATTCCCAAAATTCTGATTTAAAACAGTCTAGTGGTAATGGAATTTCACAGATAAGTTCCAGTTCTAGTGGAAATAGTACGCTGAAATTACCAAAATTAATGATTGATAAATTTTGGGGAGACCCCAAACAATGGCATGAATTTTGGAATAGTTTTGAAACTTCGATAGATAAAAACGAAACGCTCTCAAAAATACAAAAGTTTGCATATTTAAAAACATTCCTAACAGGACAAGCTTCGAATATTGTTTCAGGCTTTGAATTAACAGAAAGTAATTATGATAGGTGTGTAGCTTCACTAAAAGAGAGATATGGGCGAAAAGACCTGATAATTAATTCATTCATGAATAAAATTCTCAATTTAGAAGCCGTTAAAAATTCTGCGAACGTAAAGGCTTTACGTAAATTGTATGACGAATTAGAAGTTTCGATACGTAATTTGGAAGCTTTAGAGGTAACTTCTGGCTCATATGGCCATTTACTAATTCCAATATTATTAAAATTAATTCCGGACGATTTAGTTTTGGAATTTAATCGGAAAAGGGGATCGAAAGATAAAGTTGAAGTTTCGGAGCTAACACAATTTATTAAAACAGAAATAGAATGCAGAGAAGTTTCAAATTTAGTCTTAAATGAAAGAAAAAATCATGCACCTCCGCGATTCGAGCAATCAAAACATGAAACTAGAAAATATGTAAAAAATACACCCACGGCTGCATTTCATACTGCTGTTAACCGAAATTGCATCTTCTGTAATAATTTGCACGAGTCATTTAAATGCGAAGTAAATGTTCCTGATAAATTAAAGAAACTAAGATCCGAAAACCGATGCTATTCTTGTTTTAAAAAATTTCATACATCAAAAATGTGTAGAAATAAAACTAAGTGTAATAAATGTAGCGGAATGTATCACAATGAATCAATTTGTACTAATAAATCCCCTGTAAACAAAAAGTCAGAACTAAATTCCGAAAACGAAACTGAATCTCTGACTTTGAATTCTGAGGAAAGAAATAGAGTTCAAAATTTAAAACTGATTACGTCTGTTCCTCAATGTAATAATAATAATGACTGTAATGCCAGGGAAATATTATTACAAACTTGTTCAGTTTATGCTTGTTCTAAATATAAATCAAAATTAACTAGATTAATTCTCGATCAAGGCAGTCACAGATCTTTTATAACGAAAAAATTGGCCGACTATTTAAAACTTATTCCAATCCGTTATGAAAGACTTTCTGTTTATTCATTTGGTGCAACTAAGGCAATAAATCATTCCTATCCGGTCGTTGAAATAGAAATTAGGAATTGGAAACAAAATAATAAAATAAAAATTGAATGTTTGATCTCGGATGTTATTTCCTCGGCGCCTATCAATGTACCTAGTAAGCAAATTGCAGACTTCATGGAGCGTTTGGGTTTGCAGATCGCCGATTGCTCTGGAAGAAATAACACAGATGTTGAAATATTAATTGGAGGGGATGAATTCTGGAATGTTGTTTATTGCGAAAGAATTAAAATATCTGACGGACTGTACGCAGTCAGTTCTATGTTTGGTTGGGTGGCTGCAGGAATCGAGAAAAATAAAACCAATAAAAATTGTTCTGAAAATTTAGCGATAATGACAAACACTGTTGTGTTAAAAGATTTAAGAGGTTTTTGGGAATTAGAACACATGCGAATTAATGATTCTAATGAATATTCCGATATTGACTGCGAAATAATACACCAGTTTGAAAGAAATTTAAAGTTTAAAAATGGTAGATATGAGGCAAATTTAATCTGGAAATGCACTCCGAATAATCTAGGAAATAATTTTGAAGTAGCAAAGAAACGATTCGTGAACCTTCAAAATAAATTAAGTAAAACTCCGGAGACCTTTCAGGAATATAAAAAAATAATTGAAACCCAGATATTAGAAGGAATTGTTGAGGAATGTCCTAATAATGATACAAATTTGGGATATTTTATGCCGCACCAAGCAGTGATACGATCTAGTGAAACCACTAATGTAAGAATTGTATATGACGCTAGCTCAAGAGCTGTGAACACGAATTCGTTAAATGATTGCCTTGAATCGGCACCTAATCTAAATCCCAATATACTAGACGTCATGTTAAAATTTCGTAAATTTAAGATAGCGTTTTGTGGAGACGTTGAAAAAGCCTTTTTGATGATAGGAATTGCAGAAGGTGATAGACAATTTCTAAAATTTCTTTGGTTTGCTGAAAATAATGATTCTTTTAAGATTATGCAAATGTGTCGCGTAGCTTTCGGCTTGACTATATCACCTTTCATTTTGGCTGCCACTATAAAATATCATATTCGGAAATATAAAGATAAAATGCCGGACAGTTTCGAAATGTTAAACTCTTCTATCTATGTTGATGATCTGTATTTCGGAGCAGGAACGGTTGAAGATGCATATCGGTTATCTGCAGATGCGGTTAACATATTTAAAGATGCTGGGATGAATTTCAGAAAATTAAGAACTAATTCTAAAGCATTAAATGATTTATGGGTCTTAAATGGAATAAAGGAATTAGATAACAAATTAACTAGTGAATCAAATTTTTTGGGCATGATTTGGAATTCCATTGAGGACAGTATAAAGTTAAATTTAAAAAATTTAATTGACTTTTCTACAGAGAATGATTTTACTACGAAAAGGAAAATTATACAAAGTATCGCCCAAATATACGATCCATTTGGATTTATTGCACCCTTTGTTATTCGGTCGAAAATCATTATTCAAGATATCTGGCGTTCTGGTGCTGACTGGGATGAGGTCCTTCCTGCAGAAATTAAGGACAAATTTAACATTTGGAGGAATGAACTTTGTGATTTAACTGAAATATCGATTCAGCGAAATTTCTTTGATGATGATCCAAAGAATGTAAGCCTTCATCTATTTTCGGACGCTAGTCTTAAAGCATATGGGGCTATCGCATACTTCAGATATTGTACGAGTGATTCAGAAATTAAAACTTCTTTTATCATGTCAAAATGCAGGGTTGCACCTTTAAGATCAATCACTCTCCCTCGTTTAGAGTTGATGGGAGCACTCGTGGCTGCTCGAATGTATAAATATTTAAAGAAATTGTTTGGTGATTTAATTGAGAATGTTTACTTTTGGAGTGACTCTGAAATCGCCATTACTTGGATTAAAGGTTCGCCAAATAACTGGAAACCATTTATTGCCAATCGTGTTACGGAAATACAAGGTATATGCCGCACAAAATGGTGGAACCACTGCGAAGGGAAACAAAATCCTTCAGATCTACTGACTCGAGGAATTAGTGCTCAGGCACTAGTTAAGAATGATTTGTGGTGGCATGGGCCACACTGGTTACGTTTTCCTATTGAAAACTTTCCGAAACAAAAGAAACTACAACCAAATTCAGAATCGTTAGAGTCAAGAAAAGCTGTTACTTTGATTGCACCCGTAATTGGAAACAAATCCCCAATTTTGGATATAGGAAAATTCAGTTCTTTACGAAAATTACTCCGAATTACTGCCTACATATTAAGATTTATTGGGAGGCTTCTGAAAAAGTCTACAGAAAATGGACCTTTAAATGCGTCTGAGATTGAAGCAGCAGAACTTTATTGGGTAAAAATCACTCAACGAGAATTGTATCAAGTGGAAATAACTAAGCTAGCAAATGGAAAAACAATTCTCGATTCTTCTATATACTCCCTTAATCCAAAGCTTGATGAGGAGGGGGTTCTACGATTGAAAGGTCGCATTCAATTTGCAGACTGTCACGAGAATTTAAAACACCCTATTCTGTTACCTTCTAAATGCAAGTTCACCGAGTTGATCATCATGGACTCGCATGAAAAGGTATTCCATGCTGGAGTTAATTCGACGCTAACTCAGATCAGAGCCAAATACTGGATCATAAAAGGAAGGCAACGTATTAGGACTGTCATCACCAAATGTCTGATCTGCAGACGTTATAATGCTCGTCCTGGGGTACAGGATATCGCTCCACTTCCTCCGGACAGAATCCAAGAGTCGCCTCCATTTGCTGTGACCGGGTTAGACTTCGCAGGCCCATTTTATACGAAAGATAGCCAATGTAAAGTTTACATGCTATTGCTAACGTGTGCAGTTACTCGTGCCTTACACATAGAGATTGTAACTGATCTGGGCACTGAAAGTTTTTTACTAGCTTTCCGTAGATTTCTAGCTCGAAGAGGACTGTGTACCACCGTGTATTCCGATAATGCCAAGACTTTTATAAAGGCTGATAAGGAACTTAAACGTATTTTTAAAATTTTGAGTGACTCATCTGTGAAAGAACTGTTTTCTGCTAGAGGCATTAATTGGAAATTTATTATTGAGAGGAGTCCATGGTGGGGAGGGTTTTGGGAGCGTATGGTACGAACCATAAAATCCAGTTTACGCAAGGTTATTGGTCGATCATCCCTTACTGTTAAAGAACTTGAAACAGTGCTCATTGAAATCGAGGCAATGATTAATTGTAGACCAATTACCTACGTATTTAGCGATCCCAGTGAACCTTCTCCACTAACGCCTTCTCATTTTCTGGTTGGTAGACGATTGCTATCTCTACCTGGTAATAAAATAACACCAGATAACGTGACTGAATCAAGAAGTTCAATTATCAAACGATATAAATACCATCAAGATATTTTAAATCATTTTTGGAAGCGTTGGAGAAAGGAGTATCTTTTGAATTTGAGATCTGCCAATATTTGTCCTCCAAACTCGAACGCATCACAGTTTAAAATCAATGATATTGTCTTGATTCATGACGATAAACTTCCCAGAAATTTCTGGAAGATAGGTAAAATTTTGGAATTAATGCCAGGCAGAGATGGTAAAGTAAGATCCTGTATAATCAAAACACCTACTGGTACTTTAAAAAGGCCTGTACAATTGTTGTATAATATGGAACTTAACTAATATTTGTATTTTTTATTTTTAGGTTTGATTTCCTGATATCTCTGATAGGTAACATATAATGTTTAGTAAAATGTATATGCTTATAATTATGCATGCTTGTTTGCCATATTTAACCATTTTTCTATGATTAACTGTCGAAATATTAGTTGAATGTTTCAGAATATATTACCGAAAAATGAACTCTCCACCGAGTTCAGGTGGGGAGTGTTGAATAATTTGAAGGTAGAAAAACGCTAGAGGGCGCTGTTGCCCATGTTAATGTAGAGAAGAAAGTTTGCTTCTGTTGAAGGCGGCGGCCTAAGAATACGTTCTGTATATAGTTCATTAAAAATTATGTAAAATGTATAAAGCTTTATGAATCACTGAACCACCAAGATTAGATTAAAGAAAACGCATTACTACACTAACGAAGTCAGTGAAACATCAACTTAAATACTACTCGTACTCATTTGCATTAAACGCGTTTCTGAAAATACATTCTGGTAGGAAATTGTAAGCTGAAATTAGGAAAGACAGGAAAGTGTGAAAAACTTAAAGTAAGCGTTATAAACTTAGGATAAACCTTACGATATAATTTTAGACATGTTTAGAATCGTAAATTTCGAGTTATAACATAATTTCTAAAAAACAAAAAAAAAAAAAGCAAGAAATTATAAAAAAAAAACTTTTCATTTTCAAATTAATTAAAGTAATCTTAAACACCGTAATATGAAACTAGGAAAGAAATTGTCAATCTTTTATTCATTTATTTATTCCGATAATATTTCTCGTTATCATTTTAAAATATGTTACTATATCTAGCTTATGTTAGTCCAAAATGGTGTTATACCATTGGGCTATTAAGCTCAAAACGGGATTTTGCGTTGCTTCACTGTAAACGGCTGTATCACTTTTTAAAAGCTTGCTGCCAAATAATATCGCCCTGTATTATTTTTAAATCAATTAAATAATGAAGAATCTGTATGTATGTATATTTCTCTCATTGTGAAAAAACGAAGGGAATAAGAGCCATCAAATTTTGAATAGTCCTCCACCCAAACATAGACATCTGGAAGTCTGAAATTTGAATTTCGAATTTCTTTTATTATCTGTTTCACAATTTGTAAAATGTTAACAATTTTCTGATTTCAGAACTCAACGATTTGAAAACGAGCAGTGGCAACACTTTATGGAATAAAAATTTTTATCTCCAGGGCGCGACACTGTCTACCAGCAATTCTAAAGATTTGCTGTTTTTAAAAATTTTATCTCAAATGCATTCGAAATGGCTCCCGAAACGTGTATGTGTGCACAAATGAAAAAAAAAACCTTAAGGGGATAATATAAAACCGGAATGCTTTCAGATTTTATTTTTTTTAGTATTAGTCTCTATTAGTCTCGAAACAATATTTTGCCTCAAAAGTCTTTAAATATCTAAATATCTTTTCAAATTGTTGCCCCCAAATATTATCGCCCTGTGTTATATTTAAAGAAAACAAATAATGAAGAATCTATATAAATTTATGTTTGTTTCTCGTATTGTGAAAAACAACGGTATCTAGGATCAGCAAATTTTGAATAACTTACTGTTCAACCCAAGCATGGGCACCTGGAAGCCCGAATTTGAAATTTCGAATTTGTTTCATTGTTTGTTTCGCATTTTGCAGAACTTTAAAAAAAAAACTTTTTGATTAAAAGCTCAACATTTTCATAGCGAGCTGTTGCAACACTGTAAGGAATAACATATGTTTATCTCCAGCGCGTGAAACTGTCTGTCACAAATTCTAAATATATGCTGTTTTTAAATATTTTTAGCTCAGTGTGGCGTTACCCCAAATGTTCTTGAAACGTGCATGTGTCTGTAAACGAAAAATACGGTCGTTTTAGCGTAATATAAAAAGTAAAACTTTTCAAATCTTTTATTTTTATTTATTTATTTATTTATGATTAACCCAGACAGGATATTACTTTCGTTTTGGTATTTTGCGTTGGAAAGCTTAATAGTATGTGTCATTTTTCAAATTCTTGCCACTAAATATTATCTCCCTGTATTACATTTAAAGAAACTAAATAATGAAAAATCTGCATAAATATATGTATGTTTCTCTCATTGGAATAAAAGAACGGTGCCTAGAGCCGTCAGATTTTGAATAGTGTATTCCTCCACCCGAGTAGAGACATCTGGAAGCCCAAATTTGGAATTTGGGATTTGTTTAATTATCTGTTTCGTACCCCTAGCTGTTATAGCAATTCCATTTAGAAAACTTCAATGTTCCTACGGCTAATCGTTTTTGAGTTATGGGCAATACAAACAGACATATATGCGTTCTTTTACTATGTACGTTCTTCTGCATATCTTCTACTATATGCGTTCTTACGTATGTATGTAGAGACGTCACTAAAGAAATCTTCTCTGAATTGATTTTAAATTTATTTTATAATCCCTTTTGGAAAAAAAACAGTCTTTATTCTGTAAGTACATGCAGACGTCAGCCCCCCCCCAAAAAAAACTCCAAATGCATTCGGAATCGAGGAAAATGGAGAGTTCCTTTGAAATATGATTCCCGAAATTTTTCGTGATTATGTTACTTTCTTTACTCCATACAAAGATTTAAAGGGGAAAAAAAGTAAAGTAATATGAATCCTAAGTGCCCTCGAATTGAAACCTGCAAGGTTTTCGAGTAATTAAGCAATATTAATAAAAAAAATTAACTTCGTATTAGAATATTTTTCATAAAGCTGAATTTTAAATAAATTCTTAATCGAAACATTAATTTATTGTTTCGACGAATGCGGCTTTAAAAATGTACATATAGTTATTAAAAAGATATAAACGAATTTTTGTGAATGAATGGCATTATTAATCCTTTGGATATTGAGGCTAATTTCGTCAACATAATTTGACAAACATATCTAAGTAACTTATCAAACATCAAAAGTTCAAAATTCAACAAGCATAGCTTAATAGTTCGATTGATAGACATATGCAGCCATTAGCGAAATGCAGCGGATGTACACTCACGTTTGTGAAAATTGCAACACCAAGAAGGAATCGTCCTAATTGAATGCAATTTAATACACAATTGAGTGGTAGTGGTACAAATAAATGATTAAATGTTCAAAGCAAACAAACAAGAACAAGAGATCAGAATCAGTATTTTGTGTGGCCACCACGCGCCGCAATAAGTGCTGCTACACGACGTGGCATGGAGTCAAACAAAGTTTGAATGTCTGACTGAGGAAGAGCATTCCATATCGTTTGTACGCGTACCCAAAGTTCGTCTGCAGACGCAACAGGACGAGGATCACGAGCAAGACGCCGACCAATGACATCCCACACATGTTCAATTGGCGACATATCCGGGGAACACGCAGGCCAAGGAAGAAGCTGTACCTGCTGCGCTGCAAAGAAGGATTTAACAATCCGAGCAGTATGAGGGCGGGCATTGTCCTGTTGAAATACAGCGCCTGGCAAGCTTTGAAGGAAGGGAACAGCTTCGGGCTGTAGAACTTCACGGATATACCGGTTGCTGTTCAGATTGCCCACAATTCGTAGCAATTGAGATCGTCTATGATATGCTATGGCGCCCCAGACCATAACTCCGGGTGTTCGTCCACTGTGGCGTTCGATAATGCACTCCGGAAGGTGGCGTTCACCGGCATAGCGTCTGACACGAATGCGGCCATCATGGTACCACAAATTAAAGCGGGATTCGTCAGAAAACACGACATGCTGCCAATCAGCACGCCAGTCTCTATGCTGATTGGCCCATTGTAGCCGCAGGCGGCGATGGTCGTGCGTTAGGGGGATCCTGTATAAAGGAGTCCGTGCGCGCAGTCCACACTGCAGCAGACGTCTACGAATTGATGAAGCACACAATGAAACACCTGTAGCTATTGACCACAGTGCTGCCAATTGTCTAGAGGAAGCTGTACGGTCCGTCCGCGCCATGCGGACCAGGTGTCTATCATCGCGAGCTGACGTCACATTTCGGGGTCCACTCCCGGATTTCCGAGTTGTCCGACACTCGTCCGTCCACTGCTTCCAAACGCGCATCACTGTGCTGCTGTTACGCTGCACACGAGAGGCTACTGCACGATACGACAATCCAGCTTCACGAAGGCCGATGATTCTCCCTCGTTCAAACTCTGTAAGTTGTTCAAATCTCGCTCTCTTTCGTCGACGAGGCATAAGTACAGATTGAGTTAACGTTTACCACTAGCAGATAACCACCGATAACCATACACGCCTCGCTACAGCCGTCTATTTATTCGGATCCATCAGCCGTTCAGAGGGCGCTGCTCAGCATACGCATGCGCTACGGATTTGCAATTCTAATCATTTGCATATCATGCGCTACTTTGCATTTCCTGAAAATTTCAGCTCACTCGCGTAAGTCCTTCATGGTGTTGCAATTTTCACAAACGTGAGTGTATATCATAGTATGAGTTTCTGGAAACAACTAAGAGTTATACTTTGAAGTAGTATGTTACTTACGTGCAGAATTGCTGAGAGGATTTGAAAGTTGGTTTCAAGAAATCGAGAAAAGTCAACGCAACGTTTACTAGAAAATTTCATCAGATTTCGCTAAATGCCATACTGAACCACTGTGGTATACAGACGTGATATTGGTGACTTAGGATGATACAGCTGTTCGTGTATAAAGACATTAAGATTTTTGATGCTGAGAGAGAGGAAAGAACAATGCCTAGCCGGGACTCGAACCACAAACCTCTCGAGTACGCACCGAGTGTGCTGACCACTACACCACGAAGGCATGCTAAGAAGGCAAGAGGAATACCTTTTACGTGTTCTTTTGGTAATAAACACTACGACTGTGGAATTTCAAATCTTTCGAAGGTCAGCGGAATTTTAGGATTTCAGTAACCTTCAAAATAAATGAGTTTTAAAAAAATTAATTAATCAAATTCGCTTCTAAAGACTAAATTCAATTATTTAATATTAGTTTGAATATTTCCTATGTATAATGTATAGACAAACATAAATTATTAATTTTTATATAAAGATATAGGAAGGCAGATTTATTTTAAATTAATTTCCCTTCCTGGGAAAGAAATGTTTCCGTAGAGACTCTCCTGTACCACTAATTTTACTCTTTTCCGAGGAATGCCTATGAGTTATGAATAAGCTGGATCTATTTTGCAAACTAGTGTGTTGTTTTGCACTCATATGACTAGATGTTTACATAGTTCTAATGCAGTTTCTAATGGTTACATAATTTATATTACGTTTTGTTGGAAATCAGTCAACATATGCAGAAAAAGAGAGAGAGGCGACAGAAAAAAATTTCGCACAACATAAATACATGAAAAAAAGTATTCACTTGTATCCACAATAATAGAAAATACGCCCATAGCCCGAATATATTTTCACGATTACAGAGCAACAGAAGAATTATTTCTTTGCATTTATTTATATGTATTTTCTTTAATTATACAAAAGTACGAAATTTTTAGTAATATGATTGAATCTGTTAAAAACGTTTTTCACTACTTATATAAAGCTATAAACATGAAATAGTAGTTTCTGGTCTTTCCGAATTCTAAAATGCGCCTTTTATTGTCATGATGTTTGTCCATCCCTGGTCATATATTGTCCATCAGAGTAACAGATGACACAGCTGCTCATAAGTGTTGCGGTTACAGAACTCAAATTCACAGATTCTTTAAAATATCTTGTCATATTAATGCGTTAGATACCTATGGGTAAACTTACGTAAGATTTCCTTTATGTATTTGTTTGAATGTTTATTCTCCGTGTATAGTATTTCGTATTTAGTGTATATGTTTCTAGCACGTTCGTTGTTATTCGAAAGAACTGCACCTCACGGAATGAACTGGGTTCCACTTTATAACGAAAGCTTACTGGATTAACAAACACACTTACTTGATTTTGATCTTTTAATGTTTCATGTAAATTTTCTTACACGTAACAATTCATTTTATTGTTTATCATCATGGAGAATTTTACATCAGTCTGCGCTAATACATCTCAAATTAATTTAATATTATACTGTATAGCTTATACGCCTTAATAACACTTAATGTACACAAACATAACAAAAATTATGAAATGAATATAAAAACTAATTAAGTATCAATGTGATTAGTTTTTAAAGTAATCCTTCTTAGATAATCACTGAGTTAAATTATTAATTAGCACAGTCAATAAATGAATTGAAAAGAGCTGAGGAATTAAAATATTTTGAATCGAATTACTGATTTTTTTCCAAGCCACTTTTTTTATACAGTTTAAGACCGGTCGCAAGAGGCACTTTGTCAAAGAAACTTATTTGCATAACCGATGTCGGTATGCATGGCTGCATCATATTCCTTTGTTACTTTTCTTTTGTATCGATATTTTATACTCTTATTTTTATGGCTTATTCCATTTTTTGTTACAACTTTGAAAAACTGTTTTATTATTTCTTACTTTATTTTCTGATCACTATTTTGTCAATTTATTTGAACTTTTATTTACGTTTTCCGTGTTGTAACGGTTTTATTACATTTAAAAAATGTTTACTTTTTAAAAAAATATTTTACAAAACATTTTATGTATTGAAATAATGCATTTTCTGGCGGGGATGGTGTTTCTTTTTCTGACTAGGATTTCCTTTGTTAAAAATGATGTTTTCTTTGTGAAATAACTTTTTTGTGCGTGTGCATGAGGGTATATCCATTGAGGCTTGGTGCTCTTTTGAGTAAGGGTTAAAAAAGTTTTTATTCAATTAGTACTGCGTATCTTTCATCCATAAACATTTATTCTTAAGTACCATTTGTTTTATTAACGTATATTTAAATTCATTGCCCTTTGGGTCATTGTGCTGTAAAAATGCGGTACTTACATAGATATAGCAGCTTTCGTTCTATTTTGAAATCTTTCCAAGTATTTTGTAATATTTTCTCAGTTAAGCTTCATGATATTACTTTTTCAAGGCTTCTACTTCTTATCTTTTAAGTTTAAAATTATTAATTTACTTAATAGAGATAAATTTATGGCAAATCTGGATAGAAATCTTAGTATGTATGCTATATAAACACGCATAATTTTAGGTGTTTGATGAAAATATTAAGAATAAAATTTGGGACAAAGCCAGACTCTGGTAAGATCCACTCGGCTATTCTATATATGTCCTCAGCAGTTATTTAGAATCCATAATCTACTAAATATGACATCTCCTTCATAATCCACTCCACAACTGGACATGACCGGACGTCTCCCACAAAGGACTCAGTATATCTCGTGGTACTGGCAGTCTACCTACTCTGCTTAACGAGACTTAGCTCAAATTTGTACTGCGCTGTTACAGCTGAAATATCCTGCTATTATTGATGGAGACAGTTGTTACTTGAACGACTAATTTCTGGCCAATTTTTAACGTAATATTAAGTATACATATATAAAGGAGAGTAAATAAAAATGCAGTTTTTAAGAATAAAATCACTCATCGAAATATGTGCAGTAAACATATTATAAAGATGGAGAAGAGAATTGAAATATGCGAGAAAAGATTTGCTATACTTTATTTTCTTTGTAAGGAATTAAAATATTTTCTGTTTTAATAGAACAGTTCCCTGTAGTTTTCAAGTATAACGAATAGAAAACTGGTATTATAATTCTAAGCATTTTAACTGTTCTTTCATTTTCAGACTGTTCCTTTCCTATGTCAAGCACCAGGCCTAGCAATGGTAAACGAAAACACATTAATGAACTAAGATCGGTCCACGAGGCCTCATATAAGTTTCCCCCCACCTTAGGAAAAGAAAACATAGGCTTTTCTCTAATGCACTGTTGTTAGATAACGATCACATATTGATCCTTCAAATCGCTGGATTCAAAACCATGATATATCTTATCAATCAATCGTCATCCCAAGATACTTGCCTTCACAATATCTAATCGTTCTTTTTTTAACTTTTTTATTTTTTATAATGGAATTTTTTAACCATCCGCTTCTTTCAGGACTTGAGGTTACAGAACCAGATATCAGAAGAATAGTGTCATATGCTGCAGGTGTTGATTCATCATATTATACTTGATTTTGTTCTTCTGACTAATCTCGCTTGTGTGATACCAGATCAAGTCCACGAAATTCATCGTGGCAAGGAAACACGTTTGCACCTGCCATTGGCAAGAGCCTTGAGCACTTATACACTGAACAGCACGACTTTGCTCTTTTCCACACTTCTTCCTCTGCCACTAGCCTCTCGAGAGGAATCTCTGTATATATTTAGGACGCTCCCATGCCGTACATACACTATATATTTACAAACACCCATGCGTTCTCCGGGGTTTTAATCTGCACCCTTAGGTACTGCAGTCAGCATCATTAACCACCCTCCCAGTTGGCTGGCGTTTGTCTGTTTATTGGCCTTGGACTAAGAATTTCCGACAACAAGGAATCAATGCCATTTGCCTAATTTCATGGTTAGAATACAAAAATTACTCAGATCACACAAAATGACACATCGGAGAGCAAGAGAAAGGGAACTAAGACACTTATGGAGAAGATACGAAGTACGAGCAAGGTGCAAGGTTTTTAAATCAGAATTTCGTAAAAAACGCATAATTATATTTGGACTTTTTCCGGTTTAGGATTCAGTCGAAGTTTCACTAGCAATTTGCCAAGGAAAATGGGCCACCGTTTTCTAAAAAATTCAGTAGTGAAAATGAGTAAGTGCATGTATGCTGCCTCTAAATGTTTCCACTCTCTTATTTAATCGGGTTGTTTCTTCCAGATGGTGTTTTCTTTTCTTTTATTTTTATCTGCGTTCATATATCTTCAGATCACTTTACATTTAATACACAACTTGCTTTTTAGATGAGCTTTAGCTTTCCCTTTTTTACATCATTTCGGTTCGGCAAAATTCACATTTTAGATGGATTTATCCAGCCTGTTTTCAATTATTCTGTCTTTCCACTTTGTTCCACAGAGCTCTGGTATCTTCTTTTTTATTGATCTCGCTCTTTTCTTAGAAAAATGCCAACTCATTTATTGCCTTTCTTTAACTGAAAGATAATTTGCTGATTCAGAGTGTATGAGATCTCTCAGATTCCAAGCCGTTGCTCACACATCGAGCACCCGTGTTGTCCTTCTCTCAGTTAATCATTTAGTTATTGTATTTAGGTACAATAAATTCCAAGGAACTTGAAAAATCAACTGTGTCCTTTCGAGGATTTGAACCACAGATCTTCCATTTATTGTTTGGACATGCCAACCACATATACCATGAGACCATGTAAGGAGGAATACGACTTTTCTTTTACATTCGCTCACACTAAGAGTTCGACTAAGGAGAGGCATGAGATCCGCTATTATACTTATTTTACTTTAGCCATTACCAGCCTTTGGCAGTTCTGCTATTCGGCGACAAACTTCCCAGTATAAGTAGGTCATGACTAAGTGCTGCGAGGTCGGTGTGTTCACCAGTTCACAGCAGCTTTGCAAATGCTCTCCATCCATTCTTCCATTCTAATAGAGTAAGCATGTGGCGTTGTCCAGTAGAGCAAAGCTGTGCAAGTGGGCTTGGAGATTGTCACGCCTCGTGCCCAGCCTGAATTCTGCTTCAGCGACTGCTCTGATTATATTCTTTAGAATGAGAACTTTTGGAAATGGTCCTTCTCGTTGCTTTTCTTGAAATGCTTCATATCTTGATTTCTTGATTTTACATTTACTGAGGCTTCTATATGTGTTTGACCGATGTTAGAGAGGTTAGCGCGGCCGTTGCCGGAGGGTTGTTCCTTCTTACTTAATTCATCACTTAATTCATTCCCGCGGTTTCCAACATGACTTGGAATTCACTGTAGGTGCACGATCCAACCATCAGTGATAGGTTTGACAAGAATTTCACGTCCGTTGTGTGCTCTAGCGCACTCAGTGGATATGTTGTTTGTATGAGCGATGTTGGCCGTTTGCCAGGCAATGGTGAACGGAATCAATGAGGAATCCCGCCTGCTGAATTAGTTCTTCTGCTTTCTTATTCCTTCAGCCGCCATATGGACTGCCCCTCTCTCTCACAATTGCTGTTACCTGGAGCGACTAAGGCACAGTGTTCAAAGAGTTTGAAATGCGCCTCTGTTCTCGTTCTACACCAGCTTCCCTTGTATCCGTCAGTATAGACGTATAGCCATTTTTCTTTAGGGTATCTCGTGTGGATTGTTTCAAGAACCTAGTTTCTAATTTCTAAAGGGACTGCCGTGTTTCACAGACTATGCTGGAAGATAGCTCGTTGATGTCTAAGAGGCTCTGGTGAGACCGTGTTAAACTATAATTCATTTTTAAACATTCAGCGTATAGTATGGAAGTTACGTAATTCCTAAGTCTGGCGCAAGCTGGTCTTTAGCTGTTTTAGCGTATGTGATCGATGAATCTTGACCTTTCCCAAAATTTGAGAATGATCTTGTCTCTCTTGTTCCGAAAGTTTCGGATTTCGTTTGCTTTTCAATTGCACTTACTGGAGTTGAACATGGACCACAGTCAGTAAACCTCAGGAATTTGTTCTGAACCTTCTCAAGCTTCAAGGTTGGGGGCCTTATCCACACATATAAGTACCTTTCCCTCGGACACTAATGGCCGTAATCTCGAGAACTATCAGGCAAATTGCGTCGCATGTGTAGTCCGTAGTTGGTGAGACGTTATAAGCAGTCGCTAAAACATCTTTTATGCATCCCTGCGTCGTCACATTTGCCTGCTTGATTTACTGTGCACGCTCAAAAATATCTCCAGTGTGGGTGTTCGAATTCCTTGGTATTTAAAATCGAGGTGCAGGGCAGATTTGCTGCTTTGTAAAGCAACTCGAATTTCAGCAGTTTGGCTGATAGGTTGAAAAACTGGTAGACCATTTTTTTCGGACCTTAGCCTCATTTTATTCTAATCCGCCTATTCTGCAAGTCTTTTAGAGTCCTGTTGAGGGTTTTCTCAAGCTGAGAGGTATTTCTAGTGGGTCCCGAGAACTACATCGCCTGCATAAAAACTTACGAGACACACGTGTCTTCACTATCACTATCCTTATACCCTCTATCACGATGTTGAAAAGTAGGCAACTTAGGATGGCCTCATGTGCAAGGCTTTGTCGTAGCTGCCTATATTGGGATGCTGCGTTTATGAATTTGTTCGGATGAGACGTTGCGCTAAAATGTTTTTTTAATCCATTTCAGCCTGTTCAACATTACCCCGACTTTTCTCAGATTATAATACGGGAAGTGATCTCTCCAGACTTTATTATAAGCCGCTTTGAAATCAGTCAGACAGCCGTTTGAGACCGTTTGAGATGGAATCCAACCTTCAGTGCCTGGTCTCGACTGGAAGCTGAATGTTTGGCCGACTGTTTAGCAATATAGGTGGAAGCCATCCTACTTGTCGCTGATTGACTCCTTTGTCTCTGGCAAACTACGCAGTTTGAGGTAAATAATTTGTTCTACTATTTTTGGAGCATGTGCTGGTGAGTGATATAGGCCTGTATGTAATTGCTGAAGTTCTTTTGCGGCTTGCATTTCTTATAAATTAGGATTATTTCAGCCCTCTTCTATTGTTACAGAATCCGTTTCTGCTAGCTTAGGTTAATGCGTTTCAAAAAACCGTCCTTGGATGTATCGCTTAGGTTTTTGAGACTTTCCAGGCGTTTTCAAGTTCTCCCATGATGAAAGGATCATCAGTGGATAAAGATTCTGAAATTTCTGGATGAGTTCGTGTATTTCTCATCAGGATTTCCCTTACATTGGCGAAAAATCTCTAAGTTGGTGGTGATTTTGGCAAATAATTTTGTCGCCAGATTTGGAAAGAAATGTCACAAAATTGGGAGAGTAATATAACCGTATCCGGCCCTTATATGTAACGTTAGCCGTATATGCCTTCCAATAATTTCAAAAAATGAAAAATACTGGTAAACCTTCTGCGATGGGGAGAAACTATATAACACCGAAGAAAGCATCAGTTCTCAGTGTTTAATGAAGACCAGAGTTTGGAGTATTAGCAGATTGCCATGCGAGTTGCCGTGTGAGATTTTTTACGCTTTGCATTGAGCTGCGTTTAAACTTCTTAGTAGTTTGAAGTTGTAGAACAACAGATTGTGCTCTATCATGCTAAGAAGAGTTGTGCGAGTACTCTTGTGAAAAGTTTTTGAACTGTAATGCGTTTCTTTTCGGGAAAATAAATTTTTTCAAGCCATCGTCAGTATTGTGTCCATTCAATTCATTACGAACTCGTTCGCACGAAACAATACATTTGCTAAGAAATGCTATAAACAAATTTCATCAGCATTATAGCCAGCTTTATAATGGAATAATCTTAGTGCTATAACGTTCTTACGAATGTTCTTACTTTAACGTTCTGACTTTTCTTTTACTTATTTTTTATTGTTCAGTGCGTGAATATGCTTCTTTAGATCATATTGCTAATGCTTTATTATTAATGGATAAAGTTTACCTATTTAGCATAAGTCGGCTTTTCTAACTATCCATACATATAATTTCTTATTGCATTTATATTTGTTGACAGTACGTGATACAATTTACGATATTTCCTTCATAAAAGACGTAATATCTGTAATTACTGACAGCCAATTCATTTTATGAACTTGATGATATCGATGAATACAGCGAATGACTAAGGATGTATTTTCCTTTCTTTAAGATTTTACCTCTTAAAACATATACTTTTCTGCGACAAGCTTGATTGTCAATATTTAGATGTAACAAATGTTATAAAAAGGTTTTTGAATCAAATATTGATTGTAAGTATTGAGATGTATTGAATGTAGTACAAAACGTTTTTCATTTAAATGTTTAGATCATCTTTAAGGCTTCTAGGGAGTTACTAGTTGTTATACAGGGAAATTTGACTGTAAGGAATATTAATGGCCCTAAAGAGCCCTTAATCCAAATATAAAACTCTCAATAGTCTATTAAAATCCTGTCTGAATTATTTTAATCGCAATATTAGAAACAAAGAACATTAAATTTGGTCTTTAAATGTTAAAATAAAATAATAAGCTCTGAGTCAGTTTTATAAACGAATTGCGATTCTTTATATTGGATTTCTTAATGTTTTACTAATATAACAAAATATTTTCTTAAACAATTAATTGACAATTCGATGTACACGATATTGCAAGCAACTGTATTATCTCAGAACCGTCTCAGTGAATGGAAGTGTATTAAGTCTAAGTAGGAAGTATTACGACTAGATACAATTAAGTGAGCTAAACCGAGAAGAAATGTTCCTTATCCACACATAAAAGTACCTTTCCCTCGGACACTAATGGCCGTAATCTCGAGAACTATCAGAATAAATCACTAGCTTTGTGTCAGAATGGAAACCTTTGTTTTTAGCGCATTTGAAATTTTTTCTCTTTGCGACATGCAGAATCTCTTTATCACATACGGAAACCTGGAAAACATATGCAAAATTATATAAGTGTATATTTTAAGAAATAATGGATAAATATATAAGAATTATGTGCTTATATATTATTACATAAATAGAGTCATGTATCTCTTTGTCTGCCACATATATGTACATGGTTTACACATGCAAATATATTATTGCATGCGTTGCCTATTATCAAGAAGTTGAAGCAATAATAACCGTTTTATAATTCGTTTATTTTATAGAAACATTTGTTATGCAAACACTGCTAAATTGATACAATAAAAGCGTGTACTTAAGTACTTCTTATCTTTTTCTGATGTAGTTGAAGAAAGAACGAAGGAAGGAAAGAGAACCTGGGAAGAATTCCGTAGACTGAACGACGAATGTTAACTTCACAATGACTTTTTCTTTATCCCTGCGGATTATTTAAGGTTTTTGTTAGCAAATTTTAATGCATTTCTCGCTGAAACGTCAAACAGTTATAAGTGTACGTAACATTTACTCAAGAACAATATAGTGCGAATTAATCATGTAGCATGACTTTAACACTGGCATGAGCTAATCATGTGGCATGAATTAATTTGAAGTCAAACACTTTGGAACTATTTATAACAGGTGGATAAAAAGTGATGGCGACCCGTCGATAGTTCTGGAAAAATTATAGTGTCATACATACAAACACTTACATTCCCTCATTCTGTATTCATGACTTACCGTGTTTACCCGCTTTTGTTAAATTACTCGAACGTATACATCATTATTTAGTGGCTAGCTGCACCACAGATCCCAGGTTCGGTCGTCGGGCTGGGCAAGGTTGACTCAGCTTTTCATCCCTTAAGTGGGTCGATAAAATGAGTACCAAGTTCGTTTGGGGACTAAACACCTGGGGTCCTGCGGCAAACTAACCACTTGTCCAGGGTCTATGCTGATGCACTCCGAGGCCCAAAAGGTCAAGAAAGCAGAAAAAGGGCACTGTAGGCTGTGGCCCACTAAGGTTAGTCTGTTGCGCCACTGAGGTTAGTTTATACATCATCACCACTGTTACTTCTGGTTGAAGCTCTAAAGCGACTGCTTCTAAACATGATTTATTTCCTCTGTACCGCTGAAATAGATCATTTCCAGCAATTATTTCATGTTGGCGAAAAAAGATCACAATTCGTATGGATTCACATCTGGACAGTATGATGGGCGCTCTAGAACCTCTCATTGCCAACTGCGAGCGGTGACACGAATGAACTGTGACGGTAGCAATGATATACTCTAGAATTACCGTCATAGAAACTTGATAAGAGGCCACGTGATTATGAAATTTGGGAGCAAAAACCAGCGTGAAGAATCCATTACAGTAGAAAGGAAAATATTCGCATTTTAGGACAGTAGGCTAACGGTATACGATGTCCTCCAACAAAGGGTAACAGACATGGCAGAAGATTATTATGAAAATGTTTGCACCTGGTGGTAATACAGTCTTTCCATAACTATCGGTACGTTGCAAATTCTTTTTGTCCACCGCTTGAATTAGACATTTTGTTATATTTGTACCAAGGAGAAATAACTAAATTAAAAAGGCGAGTTAAGAGTTACTGCATATTATGTAGTTATTAATTTATTGCAAAGTGCTGTAAAAAGTTCTTAAAGGCAAGAGATAATAAAAACAAATAAATGATTTATTTTCTCCTGTCTTTATATGAAAATGCTTTGGTTAAAATGAAATGTTATCAGTATTTCAACATTTAAAGCAACATATCATTTTCAGGTATGATGCATTCTTGATTTTTATTTTTCATTTCAGTTTCGCAGTAAAACATAGTTTCTGTTCTTAGCACTGAATATTTTGTTGTGGGTGTTCCTAATTCTTAAGGTAAACAATACTGCAGTCATCGGTTTCTTGAATATTAAACATTCACGAACAAATTACTACTTGCTTTTATCTTTAGCAACCAAGTATTCTTCACATAGATATTGAAAAGAAAGTATTACAATATCCTATTCAAGATTTAATAATAAATATGTCAGAGGAAATAAAGGTTTTTTTTTAAATTAAAGTGGGTTACATTTTGAAAACACCGAGAAAACAAACTGTGATTTCATATCGTTGCTACGAAATTCTAGGTTTCAAATTATTAAGTAATATGCCTTGGTACACGATTTTGTTGTAATACTACTTGTACATCCATTGTTTTAATATAGAATGTTTAGCCACAAGAAGAATATTTTAACGTAAAATGTTCATTTTAAATTTTAAATTGAAATGTATTTTTCATGTCTTATACAAAATACCCTGATAAATTGTATGTCTTTAAATCCCAGATAAAGGGACTCTAAATGAGAAATTCTTTTGCTATATAAAAGTTCTCCCTCAGAGACAAGCAAGAGTAATGAAAAGCAACACAATAAATGTAATATTATTTCTCCCAAAAATAATCCGTTTTAAGAAAATTTTCATATCACAGTTACATTGAAAGTTACAGATTTAAAATATAAGTATAATTATCTCTGAAATGAATGGCATCATAGTCGTAAATCTTGTAAAATGCAAAATTTTGTTTACGTTTGATTATACAGTAATCACCTTTGGTTTGAAAGCAGCAATTCTGCCAAACGTCTCCAATAAGAACATGGATCATATTAATCCTCTCTTGCGCTTTCTCCACAACGGAAAATACAATTTTTAAGCGAATTTATCATAAATAAAATAAAATGTTTCAACAAACGGAATGCAATGTAATACGAAACAAAGAACTGCACTGGTATTATTACTTGTTTTAT
>KK114379.1:37415-68907 GCA_000611955.2 Stegodyphus mimosarum | reverse complement strand
GTTCGACGTCATTATTTAAATAAATATGCATTACGCAAATAATTAAGTTACGAGCATTTTGTTAAAGCAGCTTCAGATTTGAGTTTGCATAACCATATACGTATATATATACAAGTATTACTTTTGCACAAATAAGTCGTTCAGTTGTATACGAATAAAATCAGATATGATGTGAAATATATAATAGACAAAGAGAAATAAGTTTTTTCCGTTTCCTAAAGTATTCAACAAACGCAATGAAATGTAATACAGAAAAAAAGAGCTACATTGAGAATATTATCTAGCATAAGCTTAAAAATTTACATATTATTTGGTATAAAATTAGATTTTTAAAATAAAAAAATTCTGCGTATTAATTTTGTTAAAGCAGTTTTAGATTTGAAGTTGCATTATCATTTATATATTACTTTTTCACGGATAAGTAATTCAGTTGTAGACAAATAAATATGGCTGTGATTTTAAAAGTGTATAGACAAAAGACAAGGACTTTCCTCTGTTTCCTAATATATCTTCAGTTTAATATTTTAGGCACAATAAATAAATACTTTGAGCAATTCTACCCTTAGCTATAAATCCGTACTCTTCCGAGAAATGTAAATTTGTAGATACTATATCATGGGCAGATTGATATTAAAGACCAAGTTGACAGTTTTGTTAAAAGTGTTCAAGATAAATCACGTTATCTATTCTTTGAAACAAAATTCAGAATTATTGCACTCTATCATCATTTCAAAGACATCAAATTATTCTCACGTCATTGCAGCATCTTCTTGTGCTCAATTTACGCAAAATTTAAAATTTATTTTATACTTTGATGAAACGTTCTAGCACCGGGTGCCGTCAAAATTTGCTAAGAGTTAAAAATAATGCCAGTTTCAGATGAGAGAGCGGAATGCGTTATATGTAGTGACTTTAAAATTCTTTAGAATTATCTTGATTTCGTAGGTACGATTGAATATAATCCAAACATAACATTAATTTATAATTTTAAAGTAGTTTACGGGGTTTTCTTATCAGTATATTAACAGTAATTGAAAAAGATTTCAATTTGTTATCGCAAGTATTTAAAATAGTAAATTTCTTAAAATTAATGACTATCAATATAATAATGAAAAAATATTTTCCGTACTCAGACCAAATTTCAGTGGCAATACATTCAACAATTAAATAAATTAAATTAGAATTCTGGGCTTACGTAACAATTCTCATGGATATACGGTAATCATTACCGAAAAGAAGTGAAGAAGCAGAGAAAGTTTAACTAATAGTAAATGATACAACTTTTTCCATTGCAGAATGTAATTAATGTCCTGCAAAATACACCATTTTCTTCACTGATTTGTTCTCCATGAGTATATTGTTAACTGTTTCCAAACCATTTCCAACCAACAGAATTCTTATCTACATGTTTCGAACTGGTAGAAACAGTTTTAAGTCAAATACGCCTAGATTCTCATTGAAAGAATTTTTGGTTATCGACCAAATTACTTATTCCCGATCTGCCGAATAACCGGGAAATACCTTCATTAATTTTTCCTATCTTTGGACACGAAACGTACTTAGCAACTGATCTAATACGAATAATTTAGAACCATTCGAATGCTTAATAATTTCTCTTTGCTGAAAATAAAACTAATAATTTCTTTTTTCCCATTTTACTCATTCTTCGAACGCTAGATTATGAACAGCATAATAAAAGAAACATAACAGCAGGGAAATAACGTTTGATGTTTTCATTTGCAACAAACCTCTATATGAGTAACAACAATATCCATTTCTGACTTGTTGGCTTAAATTAATATTAAATTGTTGCATTTAACATTTATTTTCATAAGCCTGTGCATACAGTTTTAGGGTTTCGATAATGTTATAGGAATTATAGGATTGTCGCATTAATGCTTAATGCATTAAAATAGCGTGAAATTGTATTAAAGTTCTAGGGACATTAGGTTATTTTGAAGCAGGGGAGGTGAAAAATGACGAATGCCCTCGTCGGGACTCGAACATTGTTTCAAAACAGATCTTTACGAGTCGCCAGCACGCACGCTTGTATGTAAGCAAGTATCTATCGCATACGCGCCGAGTGTGTTGATCATTACCCTGCGAAGGCATGCTAAGAAGGCGGGAGAAATACCTTTATGTACCGCCCCTTTTAAACGGCGACTGAGAATTAGGGTACCCAATCGCCAAATCCTGGGGGTGGAGAATCATCACCCACCACCTTTTTTAGTTCGGACGCCACTGTAGAAACATTAGGTTATTTCGAAGCAGGTGACGTGAAAAATGAACAATGCCCTTCCCCGGATTACAAAGTCGGAGCTCTCGAGTACACGTCAAGTGTGCTAACAATTACACCACGAAGGTCTGCTTAGAAGTCTGGCGAACTACTTTATAAAGTTGTAGAGTTATTAGGTCATTTGGAAACAGGAGATGTGAAAAATGAGCACTGCCCTCGCCGGGACTCCAACCACGGACCTCTCGAATACGCGTCGAGTGTGCTGACCACTACACCACGAAGGTATGCGAAAAAGGCGGAGAAATACCTTATATACTCCCCCTTTTAAAGGGCGACTGGGGATTCGGAACTCAATCGCCAAATCCCGGTGGTGGAGAATCATCATCCACCACCTTTTTTTCATTTCGGGAGCGACTTCTAGAGACATTATGTTATTTCGATGTTGGAGAAGTGAGAAATGAGCAATGCCCTCGCCAAGACTCGAACCTCGGACCTCTCGAATACGCATCGAGTTTGCTGATCACTATACGACGAAGGCATGCGAAGAAGGCGGGAGAAATACCTTATAAAGTAAGCTGCTGATAACTGTATTTTTACTTTCTTGTGCCAAGTAATAGAAGTATTGTTATAGGGAAAAGTTCCAGGCATCATATTTTAATAGAAATATCAATTTCACTCTCTTTTCAAATCTATTTGGACGATTTTTTTTCTATGACATCTGTACTTACGGACAGAGTAAGGAACTCTTTTTCTGAAAGGGATAGTAAAATGGATTGAAAACAGATCTTTTCGAGTTGCCTGCACGCACGCCTGTATGTAAGCACGTATCTCTCATAGCTCAAAATGTATTGGCCATAAAACGTTGAAAGTTTTCCATATGGGACTAGTTGCACACTTCCTTATGTAATTGCAATCTGCGGTACCAAACGTATATATACATACATACCCACTCCGTCACCCGGCTTTTATTTTTGCAGTCGTTGATCGTAGTCATATATTTCCAATTACAAAAGTGTTGTAAATGACGAAAACATTCATTTTTTGGCTATGTCAAATAAGAAAAAAATGATTTTTGACAAATCTAACTTAATGCGATCTCCCGGTTCCTATACTATTATATTTAAGGAAATCTTATAAAAAATAAAATTAGTAGAAGTTTGACACCCATACGAGAAAAATTCAGCGGGATATTTAATTTCAAAATGTTTTGGATTTTTTATGTCCATTTCAACTTGCCTAGAGCTATCACTTAATCAAACTAGAATAATTTGAGGGAATAAGTTTCAATGAAGTGCAGCAAAAAATGTGTATATTTCAATAGCTTGCACAAGGAAATCATGTGGTGTCCAGATCAAGTGTCCATACCAGACTTTTTTAAACAACATTCCTTCTAAGGTATAAACTATCATAACAGGTTATGCACGTGAGTATGGAATACTAAGATGATGCAATTTTGTTTTGTTATGTTTTTCACTATTACGTTGAAAGAGAGGTATTCTTTAGAAATGCTGCAGTTTAAAAGATAAAAACAACTCTAATATAGGAATGTTTTCTTGCTATTTATCTCTCGACTGGCCATTAAACCACGCACAGAATCCGCATGAATAGTCCATTGCATTTACCGTCGGGTCACGAATCTTCGGTTATAGAAATACCTCAGTGCCTTTCTCAACTCCATACCGACTGTGGACGACTACACCACAAAAGACTGAAATCTTAGAACGCAAAATATCTCCTGCCTCTTTTCTTCTATCAATTATGTCCAATGAAGATTCACAGAACAAGGACATTTACAACGCAAAGATGCTACATTCACAAGCATTTCGCAAAGACACTTCTGTACCACACGATGTGTGAACTTAATAACAGCACTGGGTCAGCCTCGTCTAATAACTGTAACATTGACCAAGACATCTCTCAATGAAACAATTGGAGATTACTAAGTGATCATGCACTTATAAAAACTCAAAGTATGCCAAAAATAAAACGCGTTTTAACTTTCAATATCTTGAAAATAAATTATTTTATGATATGAAATTTTGTACAATCATTTCAGTATTTTTGAACTGTATTTGCGTTTTTACTTTATATTCTAACAAACAAAAACGTTTTAAATAAAATCGAAACAAAATACATAAATTGCAATGACGTAAAATCTTAATAAGTGCTCCGCACAACGCTTTGGATAAAGAAATCTTTACCATTATCTGATTGTTTTCCCAAATTAGAAAATGGAGTTTAATTAAAATAGTTTACTTTTAAAGTAATGAAATTATATTTTCTTTTTAAAAAAGCTTTTTAAAAAGATCCAGAATTTTGACATAAAATTAAACGTTATTTCTAAATTTTCTAATGCGAGATGTTGCTTATGTTATGCTCACACAGAGTTATACAATTGGCCGAAATACCTTGAAATTTTGAACCAATATTTTTTGAGAAATGATATGCGGAAGTAGGAAAATAATAATTTGGAGAAATCTTAAAGATAATCTTCAGATCCTGTAAATTTGCTATATTTTCTTAACACTAATAGAACAATATAAAATTATATTTAAAGCTTCTAAATACACGTAATTCTATAAAGCAGTAATCACCACAATTTAAACTAAAACACTGAAAAGTGATGAGTCGAAATTTTCAAACAATTTCAAATTTAATTATACTTCTAAAAGTACTTACCTCGCCATCACAATAATTAGACATTTTGCATGAATTCAGAGTTTAAACAATTAATCAAAACTTATTGAAATTCTTATCAGCCAATTCAGTGTATTATGCATGCAAACATGAAAATCTCGTTATTAGGAAATCTGAATTAACAATAAAACTACTTTGGTCTTAACTAAATATACCGATATATATGCTAATAAGTTAATTTCATGCATAATTACATAGTTATATAAAGTTGCATACATGCTCATTTTAGGTTCAGATGATTTATACTAATACAATGTGCTATTTATACCAATACAACTTGCTAAAATTCAAATACCATCTGATTCTTTAAATCATTAATCACAAAGAATAATATTTTACCAATACTCCGGCTCTAAAGGAAATTTTTATATAGGATTTATATTAAAATGGTTATAGAAATCGGATTTTAATATAAAAACATAAAAATTTCAATCTTTTGCATTATTTAAAAGTACTTGACCTCTAAAATGACTACTTGATTGACTAGAAAACCAAACGAAAATTACTTATAGTAAGAGAATTCTAAATGAAATTATAAAGAGAACGGAGTCCAAGGTTACAAAGAAGCACAGTAAAGGAAAGGATATACAGTACTATAACAGATGTTGAAATTGACCACCATCCATCTCTTGGCAGTTTTGGGCCCTGGTCAGCAAGTTGCTGAAGACAGATCAAAGCTGAATTGGAGGAATTGCTACATCCGAAATGGTCTGCTGTAATTCTTAAAGATTATGAGGGTTATTGCAATACACCTTAGACTTGAAGGTTTCCCACAAAAAGTGATAGCACACTGACAGATCAAGTGACCTGGGTGGCCAGCTAAGGTTCAGACCAGACTGACCTTTGCTAACAGCTCTTCCAGGCATAAAGATTGTGTAAATGTGTTCCAAAGTGTGGCCAGCTGCATGGGCAGATGCTCCATCCTGTTGGATGTAACAGTAATATTTTTCTATTTAATTTGGTTATTCTGCTTTCGGTCTTAAGATTAGTAACTGCTTACTAATCTTAGTTATTATCAATTAGCTTAGTTATCAATTACTCTTAGTTATTACCATGACACACATTCTTATATAACGTATTAGGCAATAATATTTTCCAGTTTTAGAATCGAAACTAAATATTAGCTAATCAAAATAAATCGAAATTAACTCATTCTTCCTCAAGTTTTCATCTTAAAAACGTCGCATTTATTCTCCGTTTTTCTCTCGAATTAGATAGCTGTCGCTGCTTTCCATCTTTTGAAAGCAGGATAGGTACGGTTTGGAGATGTACACTGTAAGCTCATCAGCTTCTTTGCAAGCTCATCAACTTCATATCCTTGGTCCGGCATGGCCCTTTATCCTGAAAATACAGGCAAACTTATGGCGCTCATTTTTTTAGAATTCGTTATATATCATCTACCATGAGTGAGAAAGGGTGGAAAGGATTTCGGTTCCCATGAATTACTGACAGGTTGCCCGAAAATACATAGTACATGTCCTCATTATAGTCATTTATGGCTGTAATGGCCTGCCTAATGGCTACGGTTTCACATGAGAGACGGAGTTCTCAGGTCCTATGTACCTTTCCTACGTACCTAGTTCAGTACAGTTATCCGTGATTTTGATTTCACTGTCGACTCCTCCATTAAGTTATGAACCTCCTGTGTATGGCAATTGCAGAGATTCTGCAACTCTCAAGCATTGTCATGTGAGTGTTGATGCCTGCTCTGAAATGTGTGGGATGAACGTTTAGAATTCCGTTTCTTGCAGGTGACAGGTGAGAGTGGGTCTGGACAGCCGGGCGGCTTACAAAAACTATTCGGGTATCTTCCGGAATCCCCAACTGTACAGTGTGAAAACTCTCTGACGGCCCTGGATTGTGGCGTCTGGAGGTTAATAGAAACTTTGTCGGTACACGCTCAAACGGGGTAAGGTACGAGACAATACTTTCATACAAGATGCAAAATGCTTCTACACTAATATTGCACACAGATAATGATGTTGCAATGATAATGCTGTTACACTGATAGCGCTCTTATTCTGATACCTTGCACTGAAATTTGAGAATTTTGCATTGATACTTTACACTGATATTTAAATATTTCTTACTAATTTCGTTCTTAGACTTCCCTTCCTCACTTATGCGCGTTTCAAACATAACAATTTGCTTTGATGCATTTTATGCGCACATAGATTTAGACATTGTAAATACATGAATGCAAAACATCTAATTTAGCTGATGCATGCGTAGGTAGGTGCACATACATAGTCATATTACTCAGATTTTTGCAATGACATTAAAACATTTTTTCTGAACTCACTTTGATTTATATAAAAATTCTGCGCTGCTGCGTATATTTAAACATATATGTATTACTGTGGTGGATTTAAATCAGCATTTAAGTTTAGATACACTGAGGGTACACTTTTACGTAAACGTCTGTCTGTTTCACACTGTTGCGTGCATTTTTGTGTATACATAAACATTCACACTAATATTTTACATCGATATATAAACACTTTACACTGTTTTTACTATGAGATGCATACAGATTCTACACTGATGATCATAAACAGAAATTGCCCTGGTACATTTTTGTGCACATGGGTTTAAGCATTGAGGATACACTAATCCGTATACAGTAGCATATATACAACCATTTTATACTGATAATTAAACATTTCACAATGATTTTACGCTGATATGTATACAAATTCTACCCTGATGTGTATATTTAAACGTAAATTACCCGAGTGCATTTCATGTGCATGTATAGCTTTAGACATCGAGGATACACTTTACGAAAACGTCTATTTTACAAATGCTATATACATGAATATTTTGCATTGATATGTTGCACTGATATTTAAAACTATTATGCTCTAGCTTTTACATAAATTATATACAATAATAATAAAACATTTACACTGATATTACTCTGATGCATTTCATGAGCATATATGTTTAAAAACTGGGGAACGTTGATACGATAACGTCTATTTTACACTGATGCATATATTATGAATTTATATAAATATACTACACTGATAGTTTGACTGTTATCGAAATATTTTACATTGATTTTGCTTTTGCGCATATAAATTCCACACTATAAACGCAAATTACCCTAGTATGTTTTATATGCACATATATGAGGATACTGAGGCTACACTTATATGGAACGCTCTGTTTTACCCTGATGGAGCATTGTTGAATATATATATTCCATTCTACATTAAAATTTTACACTCATATTCAAACAATGCACTAATTTTACTCTTATTTGCATATAAATTCTACATCGATGCGTATATATAAATAAAAATTGCCGTTGTGCATTTTATATACACCTAAGGTTTAGACACTGAGAATATCCTGTTACAGTAACGTTTGTTTTACACATGCGTACGTTGCTGCGCTTATCTTTTTACACTGATTTTACTCTCATTTATAAGCCAGTTCTCGAGTGATACATACATATATCTATATCTACATCTCTCTCTCTCTCCCTCTCTCTCTATATATATATATATGTATACATACACATACATTGAGTGTTCGAGCACAGGGTTCCATCATACACACATGCCGCACAAGAGCACTAGTCAGTTAGCACGAGACATTAAGAAGCAAGACAGTTAGCACTCAAGATTGGACAGGATTCAGTAGTGCACTAGGTGACATGACAAATGCCCTGTCGCAAAGCCTGTAATTTTTCTATTATGAGTTAGTCTTTTGAGTAGAGTAGGCTGTTTAATGAAGAAGCGCATTAATGGTGCATCATTTAACCGGCAGCCTCATGTGCCACGCCTCCGTGTGTGGGCATGTTCTTATGTAATGATCGGGAGTACCAGCTCCGCCGCACAAACAGAGGTTAGATGAGACAAATCCCCTTTTATAGAAATACTCTGAGAAGGGTTCGTGGCCCGCTACAAATCTTGTTGGAAAGGGTGCCAAGATAAGCCACTCAGTGGAACCTTTGTGGCAAAATCTTACATTGAGGTTACTTTGAGGAGTGGCATTCCACTGTTCTTACCGTTCTTTTAATACCTTCTCTGAAATATCTTTCTTGAGATAAGATCTAACTAGCAGAATTGGCACAACCTAACAAGTTATGTTCCCCCCGGGGGTCGACGTAGAGAACTCTGCAAAGCTACTGGCTAGGATCTGTACCTAGGCAGTCTCGGCCACGGGGGTATACAAATTATTAACCTAGTGGTTCTGGGAACTCCGGAAAGGTCATTTATTGGCCGGCCCGGGGATCGGCATGTCTTATAGCATGGTGGTACTGGTAGCCCGGGGGTAACTCCTCTGGTTTGCTGGGTAATGTCCCCCTGCGACGGGCTCGCCGAGCGACTGGTGGGTAGCAAATTGACGGCCAGTGACGCCCCAGATTGGGTGCGTTGCGCCGACCCCTCAAGGTTCCGGGAAAGAGGTTGAACCTCAGCCCCGGTTCTGCGGGGGGAAGGACCTGTAGGGCTATTCGGCGGAACAGGGAAGCCCTATGTTGATAGATTACTGCTTCTTTGGCGAGGTCATCGGCTTCCTTATTCCCCTATTACCAAGCTCGCGCCTTTATCCAGAAGATATAAATAGTTATTCGACTCTTGCTCTTTATAAGCAAACCCTGAATTTCAGCTATCAGAATAGAGGGATGGTAGGTATGACAAATTGCATAAATAACAGAAAGTCCATCTGTGAAGATATGGAATGTGTACTCATCAAATTTCTCCGTTGCTCAGATGGTCTAACTGAGACCACTTATGTTTAAAATACCGTATCCCCTGATCCTAAGTGGCCTTTCCATGCTTGTATAACTTCATTTTTACACTTTATTACAGTGCTGCAGCCAACTGCTTCATCGAATTGGATTATAATTTCCGAAAAACGTTTGCTGTTGAGCAACATTGGTTGGGAATGCATAGCTGTTCCATGTTGCGCTGGATGGACACTAAGCAGCGACCTCTTGCACTCATAATTGGCTGGATTAAAGTGAAGATCTCTGTACTTTTCTGTCTTTTAAGCAATATTTATGAGATGTTTAAGCAATGTTTATGAGATAATTATGAGCAATGTTTATGCCTTAATGTGGAGATATACTAAACCTGCTAGGACTCTAGCAGTTTCAGTCGTTAGTCCCACGCAGTAAAAGGGCATACAAATATCAAATAACGTGTAGAATTAGTATTTTCTTCTTAAAAACATGTAAATTTGATATTGATTGAAAATGGTTCTTTGTGTACGATGACGATAAGTTTCGATAAAAATCAGTAAGTCTTGATAAGATTTCTGCAACATACTCCTCATTACGTTTGATTACATGAGGTCACTTGTAGCTCTAAGAAGACGACTGTGCGATTCAAACTGCTGGTGTCCGGTCGGCCATTTCTTCAGTGTTGTATCTAATTGACAGAAGGGAACCGAAGATCATAATCTCTAATTGCACGATCTTAATACAAAATAGATATGAGTACTTTCTCAGAATAAATGAAAATTCAAACGTTTGCTTCATAAATTCTTTTAAAATTATTTCAGGTCAAGCTAATTATTTAAGAATATTTATTAAACATCTCATAAAGGAATATAAGCGAGTAAGAGAGATGAAAATGTGATTCTCCTTAAGGAATAAATTAGAAGTGTTAAAGTTAACAATATCAAGTCAAGGATTTCTAAAAAAGAAGTTTTCACAAATTACATTGAAATCCTAAACCTTTGCCTGATCATTAAATTAAGCAAGAAATCCAAAACTCATTCTTTCTTCAAACTACCTTGGATCATACGTTTGTATGTTTTCAAAAAACCTGGACAACACAATTATTCCAGACATTTCACCACTATACGAAATACAATACAACGGAGTAAATAAAATAAAATTGAAAACTGTATCTTCTTCTGTCATTTTTCACAAGCTTTACGCTTGAATGCGTCACGCCTGATTGTAAAATGCAATATTAATATTGTTGTTGATATGTTTCACTATGTTACCATGGCAACCCTTCTCAAAAGACAGCACGTATCAGTGTACTGATGCGGTCTAATGTGGTCATCAAAGAGATGTTAAAGAAAGAAAATACAAGAAAGAAATATTTCAGAAAATCTGATATGACTTTCTTTTCAGCTATTTTGGATTTTTATAGCTTGCAATAAATATGAAAAGCCGAAGAATAAATGGGAAAAAATCACTACGACTTCCATCTATATTGTCCGCTCGTTTTTATAAACACCCATATTACCACTCTCTTTTACTGGCTTATTTTCTACTGCAACATCAATATTGATTTTCAAAATGAGATTAGAGATAAGGGTTGGACTGAACGTATGACTCACGGAGTTTCAATTCTTTGTGAAAAATACCGTTTGAAAATAAATAATCTTAATTACAAATGCCGTTTTACCAAATTGTCTTCAAAAATTCAAATTTTAAAGTTGCAAAAGTCTCTACTGACTATGTATTATATACACGATGTTTGGTAAAATTCTTAAACAACGAAATAACTTCTAAAAACAGAGAGCTATAGTTATTGATGTTGTTATTCCGTACACTAAAGTGAGTACCCTTTATCACGTGAAACAGACTACGGCGCTAATAGATATAATTTTTGTAATTAGCGATCTTATCCGAAAAAAAATTAGGAACTGAATAAAAATGACAAATTATTGCATAGAACACTAATATTCTGTGTGTACACTAATATTCTGAACAGAGGCCCTGAAATGCAGATCCTTTGGTATCCGATTATCTATATAAATACTTAACTAATTATATTGCAAACATACATGAGATCATGGGAGTTTTTTCTTCACAACAGAAATGGATGGATAGCAATTTTGACGAAAGCATACAAATGAAAACGCTGCGTTATACCTAACCGGGATAATTAGCTGGTAATCAAGGAACGTTTGATAGACACCTTGCATGATGGGCTAGGTCTTCAAATCTATGCATAGCTAGCAAAGAGGAATACTGCCAAATGTTTCTGTTGCACGGGAAATAAGTTCCTTGTGCAAGACTGGCAGCATGGCAACATGCATAACGTTTCTTTAAACGATTTAATATTATTGCCGGTACTGTCATCAAGGCTTTTCGCTGGGTTACAGAAACAGAAGGTGTTACAAATAGTTCCAATTAAGATGGGCCGACACTTGCAGGTGTAAATGTGCAGCTCGTGGACATTCTGGCTTATGCGCTAACGTAATCACATGAGGTGCATGAATGTCTGAATGGATGAATACATTTAGTTATGAATGGTAAATGCTGCAAAAATGTGCCGTTCTCTTACAATACGACACTAAACAATGATACCTGCTGAAACGTTAGAGAAGGTACAAAAAATACAACTTCCTAACGAACCAATTGGATGTTCGTTCGCATTTCTTGCTCAGCATTTTGTGGAAGAGGTGTTCGAAATTCAGTCGCAGTGGAGTATTTATTGACACAACTTCTATTCTTTGGAACTTGAAAACTCACCATAGCAAGAAGTAGTTCAACATCGGTCTTAACATTCTTCAATATTAGGTTCCAGATTTGGAGCACTAGCACCGAATATTGAGGGGAAACGAATATCTACGCACAACGTAGAATCCGCTTTCTACAGTGTAACCTTGAATGAATAAAGAAAGATACTTGGAGATATTTTTAACACGTTGACTGCCAACTACGAGATAACTCGTAGATTGCGTTCTTTTCTAGGACGCCAACTACGAGTTATCTCGTACTATGTTTGCATGCCTTTTTTGCGCAGCTACGATTAAACTCGGAATATGTCAGTGCTAATATCGATAGATGGCTTCTGGGAAAAGAACAAAAAATCAATGCTGGCTTGCATGAACAGAAAATTTATAAAAAAAAGAACAAAAAATATAATTATAAAAATTAATTCAAATTCAAGAAATAAAATAATATTTTATTTTTCGTGGAGCTTCTTAAAACAATCTTCCACACAAACGGCTGGCTTCTCTTTACAGGCTGGACAGAAATAACGCGTTCCTCGGCGTTTTTTGCTTGGGTGCATACACGATATGACTTTGTCGGACGCTGTTTTTTTTTCGGTAGGTTGTAGACTCTCTAAATAGTGGAGATCTTGAAATCTAATTTTTTTCGAAACTGGTTGAATCTCTTCTCCAATCAACGCGACGACGAATTCTTCTCTGAATTTTAACAGTTTTATTGTAGAAGAAATTACTTTTTGAAAACTTTTGTGAGCATTGTGTATATATATGTATTTCTATAATACGTAGTGAAACCTTTTTGGGCCATCTAATAGTCTTTCTTAGAGATAAGTAGTACGAAAGCTTTGATCTGGTCGGTCAATGCCAAATATTATTTTGGTTTTCATAAAATTTTTCCCATTGCGACGGGTGCTCTGCGTGAAAATTAACTCTTTTTTGTTTCCCGCAAAGAGTTTTCTGTTACAAAACCAAACTACGAGATAATTCGTAAGACCTTAAAAAAACACATTTTTTATGCTTTTTGATGATAACTATGCACTAGAATTAGAGTTTTTAAAATTATAATGCGATTAAGTCAAATTGTCACTCTAGGCCAGATTTCTGAAAATGTCCGTGGCAGTCAACGTGTTAAACTATAGCTAGATTTTTTATATGACTTAACGTTACTACATATGTATTTCCTGTAATTCCAGCAAGATGATGTCCTTCAGCATCAGCTGGCGTCAGTGTGAAACTTCATATTGGGCGCTTTCGGGCAAGAATCATTGGTTATGTGAAATGGTATCGAGGTTATCCGACTTAGCCACATTGAATTTCTTTTCGTGTGGTTACGTTAAAACCCAAGTGCAAAACGAAATGCAAGTGTCCTTCCAATCTCGTGATGCTTATGATATTATATCATGCATTATCCAATTGTTTCATAACAGCATTATTCGATTATGGGATACTGAAACAGTTGAAATGCTTCAGAACATTCAACATGAAGTTCCTGCTCGAATACAGATGTGTTGTTAGACGAATGGAAATTGCTTGCCTATTTCAATTGACATATCGCAATTCTGATACATTGTTTTGAGTTAACTTTACTCATAATGTCCCATTTATGTATGAAGTTATGTCTGTAATTAATTTTTCGTCGTTGATACGTGTTAGATTAACTATTAAATTTGCATCCGCCTAATAATGATTGTCACACAAACGATTAACACCGTATTTATACTAGTGATCTCATAGCGAGCGATCTTCATTGGCAGAACCCGCTTCAAGTTATTGGTGTAAGTAGGACGCTATTTAGTACTAAATTCGTAATGTTCTACTCATTTTCTATTGATACTCCTGTTCAAGTTATTGGTGTAAGTAGGGTGCTATTTAATACTAACTTAGTGATGTTCCATTCATTTGCTGTTGATAATTTTCTGCTTTCTTTCATAATTTTTACGATAAGAGAGTTGACTTCCAAAGTTTATTCCTAGAAATGCCGTGGTCGATCTCATATGAAACAGCACAGTATGTTTAATGTAGGTAGACAAAATTTCGTCAACTATAAATTTCGAATTAAAAAAAAAATTAAGGCCGTTATTATATCAGTTGAAAATAATTTGTAATAATTATAAATGCATTTAAAATTGCTTAGTTAAATATGAAATCTTTTCTTCAGTATTAAGTAACTATATTATAATATAAAATAACTTTGCTTGCAAACTTTCCTACATTAAAATATGTTGAACTATGTCTGGTTAGATCAACTACCTAGTAGTTTGAATAATATGTTTTATCCTTCACTTATTTTTGAGGTCATTTATTTCAGGAGTATGGGTATTACAATATAAAAAAGAAGACTCAGCAGAAAATACGTTTTTCAAATTCCCACTTATTCTTAATTTTCAGTAATTAAGACTGAAATGCTGTTTCTTGAGATTCTCGGAAAATCCTGAAATAGTTTTTGTTTATTTAATTGCATCACGTCACTAGATTTATTAGTCATAACTGTATCGAAAAAAGAATTATCTTCTTATTGGATATGGTGTAAAAACAGAATATGTATTGTAAGTCAATTTATCGCTTATACAACTAATAATTATTTATAACACCGAGTTTTAACCGCATCATTTCCTAACTCAGATTTAGACTCATAGCTACTTTTCGTCTTGAATCAGTAGTGAGATAGGCAGAGAAAAGTCAGTATAATAAATATACTGAAGAAGTTTGCTTCAGGAATTCATAAAAATTATCATTTTGCGAACTCGGAGACTATTCTCTCGAAGACAAATATCACCCATGCTTTCATTTTAATAAGCTGAAAACTGAAACATTGATTAAATTTGAACATGTCTCGATGATATGTTGCGACATAATAAAATATCAATAAAAATATCATTTTAACATATTTCTCATATATACAGTTTTCTCAAAATATAAAGAATATAAACTTTATTCAGCTAAAACTTATGGGTATGAAATACGGTTTTACATACATTTTAAAACGTGTTAATGTTTTCAATATGATTTAAATATTTATAACATGAAATAAAGCATAATGTAAAACATATAAAATACATAAGATAAACTAAAATAAGATTTCAAATAAATTTCTGTTGTTTCTAAAATGGAACAGATAGAGATACAGTGAATTAATTCCTCGGCCAGACGAGAGCAATCTCTCTTTGTAGAAAATATAACACATATGAAAATGTTGCTCTTTTGTGGTGATTTTTTCTTTTACGTCTAAAAGCGTCTTCGTGTTGGGGTAAGGAAGTGCATATTCTACATATAAGTTCACTTTCCTCTATAAAGCAGTAACGCAGTAACTATTTTGTTTTCATGTGTAGAACTAGATTTGATATCTCAATTGATATTTCTTTGGTGGTTTCATTTCAGACCAGTTTTAGGCTTAAGGTTGCAAATCTATTAAAGGAAGTCAATCTTCTTTTCTCTTTGAAATCCTTATGCTAAAAATATTACTTCAAAACATCATTCTATTAACGAGGAAGAAGTTTCACCTATCATTGTCTCAATGTCATATCTATCATGACTCAATGTCATATCTATCATGATCTCAATTTCATATCTATCATGACATTGAGGTCACGGCAAACTATTTCAGCTTTTAAATACAATAAAATTTCTCGCAAAATTTGATGGGTTTGAAATGTTAATTAATTATTTTATTAATTATTTGAAACCCATCAACTTCTTTAGAGCTTATTTATTTTACTTATTATCTTACCTGTACGTACAAATATTTCCTTACATTTTATAAATTGAAAATATTTTCAAATAGAATTATATGCTTAAGAACTGAAACATTTAATAGTTTATGTTACTAATTTTGCTGCATTATATTTAAAACTTAGCAACAGAATTTAATCTCAAGGTCTTAAGAAATTGAAAACTGACTGTGTTAGCAGCTTTTTCGAAATTGTGAAACCGGCTTCAGCATTTGAATCAAAAATAGGGTCTATTAAACTTCACTGCCTATAAGAATTTCATAATTTTCAGTTTGTTGCAATAAAAATAAAATATTTTCTTAGAACAAAAATGTAGACTTTTTAAATACTGCCTTTATTTTGATATCTCTTGCAAGGGAAAATCATTCCTTCCAAAAATGACAAAGGAAAAAGCATAAAATAAAAAACACTAAAATAACCTCGGAAAACGAATTTTCACTCCAGACCGAAGGTCTGCACCAGAAATTTCAGCTTCTGATTGCATCGACCCCTTTTAAAAAAGAATGGTTTTCTTCATCGACCCTCCCCCTTACATTTGTTTCTATAACGTAAATTACGCAATATAATCCTATTACAAATTTAGGTAGAAGGAAATGTCACTCATGTTTAATCGGGAACAACTTTTATTTGGGGATAATTCTTTCTTATGTCTTTTAATTTTCAAAACCTAGCATACCTATGTGTTTTGAATACGACTTGTGTTTGAACATCCTCCTTCCATGTAATCAAATCTTTTTGCATTCTATTATCAAGATCATAGCTTGGTAGTTCTAAAAGCTATGTTGGCAAGTTCAAATTTTTAATAGCTTAGAAGTAGACATTGAAATCTTCTTTTAAATTTCAAGCGGTTTATATTCAGGAATATATCTTGTGAAAAAGTTTTGCATTCTTTGAATTTTTAAAATTTTCCTTGTGCTTCTTCTCTTTACTTTTTTATATTGCACAAATATTAATTTAAATACATTAAATTATTTGTGTGCAATTTTGTTTCACATTTATTTTATATGATTTCTTCCTTACTACATGATATAACTTTATATCAATAAAAAATAGTTTTACTAATATTTTTTTATAATTAATGGATCTTATTTATATCGATCAATCGCCGGTGCATATTCGGCTACGTCCCCTTGATCATCATTCACTTTATTAAAATTGCATCCACCTCCAGATTAGTGTCAATAGCGATGTTTTTGAAAAATCTTAATCCTTCACAAATATATAGAGACCTAGACAAGACTAATTAAAATATTTCACTCACAGGTCGAAAACAACTTTGCCGAGGTGAGGATCATGTTACTGTCACAACGCGTCAAGAAGCGTCCAACTACAGTTCAAGGAAAAACGATATGCTGCTGAGATGATGCGATATTTTTGTGCAGAGCTCTTGTCATCCAACACGAATGCATCAAAAATTCTTTATCAGGAGAGTTTTTCGGAAATTCCTAAAATCTTCCAACCCTTCTATCAGGAACACTACGAGAATGACTATTTATAGTTCTCCGAGTAAGATGATGAAGAAGAAGCGATGCAATATTTTTTTGCGCAGAGCTCTTGTCTTCCAACACAAACGTACTTCCAAACATTCTATCACAATTCCATCTTTCTTCAACGTGCCTCGGCGGACCACAGGCGCAAGCCAGCCGCAAGGGCGAAGCTCGGCCGCCCGGCAAACGCCCTTTCTCTCTAGATTCTCCTCTCGAGATGTCGCGTAATAAGAAAAAAACTCCAAAACTCCACACCAAAAAAGAAAACTGATTTCTAAACTGGCGCAACAACCGGGGAAAACTCGATTTCTCCTCCTTTTAAACATTACTGGTCCAAAAGTTACACATAAAGTTAAATTCTCGCCAATCCGGGACTTTCAATATAATTTAACAGGACAAATTCAAACCCCTCGAACGAATCAAAATAAAGTCATTGTCTACAGTTGACAGTAGAAAATGACTCTAACAGCCCCTGCGAAAACTTGAGACTAAAAATTCGATCCCCCTTGCTAACAAGCGAAAAGTCTAAGGAGAAACAACAAAAAACTGCCCCTTCAAGATCTAATTTACAACCTTTCCCTTTCTTCCGAAGCTATAAGCAAGGCAACATTCACAAAGCTAAAAGGGTACGTGAATAACGGGGAGCCAACTACGATATCCGTTTTACTGTTTGGCAACAAAAGACAAGGGAAACAACGATATACTGCCCATAGTTGCAACTGCAATCTTAAAAGGCTATTTCCACAGATGTTACTTCCGTTAAAAGACGCTCAACTTTCATCGTTAGAAAATTGGAGAGTAGAATAAAAATAATTGATTAAAGCTTTTAAATACACTCTTCACAAATTATATACTATTTTTCGAAATTCAAATTAAAAAAAAAGTCATATACAAATACAAATAAAATACTTAAATAATTGATTACTTAAATGACTAAAGGCACTTAAATTTCGAGACACAGAATTCGTGACACAATATGAGTAATTGCGCCAAAGGTCTTTAGAGTTCGATTGTAGCGATTATAAAATTCATGCTGCTTACCATTTGACTTCCTACAGTTTATTTGCACTTTATAATGACATCATTTACACACGTATAAGGCTCGCATATAATCTGAACTCTGTAATTATCGATAAGCAAAAAAAAAAAAAGAATAGAGTTACATTTCTTAAGGTAATTCAAACACTGTGTTGAAATACAATTAAATATGCCTGTATTTTGTTTATATAGAATTAAGTAATAAAATAGAAGAATGTAGAATCAACACTAATAATATTTTTTTATTAATTTATGAGCGTATTATAGTTTCAGTTACTATTTATAGTACAAGTTATATATTAGTTTTGTTACTGGAGATAAAGTGCATAACAATCGCATTTCTTTTGCTGGTGAAAACACATATTTATATAATTGTTGATTTTCCATAAATTTTTATAGGCTGCTTTCGGTTACTTTTAAATTCAATGTCTTGTCAAACACTAAAACTCGGTTTTGTATGATGAATTGCTAATTAGACAAGACTGCTAAACACTAACAGTTAGAATGTGTTTCCTATCTTAACCAAACGGCTAGCTGCATGTGCGGCTTCATAGCTTCTCTATGTGTAACATGGGCACGAACCAGTATCAGTTAGAAAGCTGTCCACGAATTTACACCTTTGCTTACTGCCCATAAATGGGCACATTTACTTACAAAATGCATCGGACAGGCCTAATACATTTTGTTATAATGATTTAAACTCTGACACAAAATGGGCCATTATGTTTCTTAAAGCATTAGCAACTACAAAAAACTTTTCTTTTTTGTGACGTTTATAACGACCCGATTGCTCAATATTTAAATATTAAAACTCTGTCTTCAAACATTAAGATCTAATATTTAAAATTATACTTTAATTCTGCGATGGTTTACAATGCTACAATCAACGGCAGTACGAACATAACCGGTATGTTTTTATTCTTTAATTTTTTCTAAGGTAACGCAAATTCGTATTTGAACAGCCTGCCTTTAAATTGTGTTCTGCAAAATTACTGGTAGAGAGCTGATGGAGGATTCATAAAAACATATCTACAAAAAAAGCGCAGATATGAAATTGCTTAGTTTTCCAGTATCCGTAGTCAGGTGCGAATACTTAAATACTGAAATGAGAATTACACCTTGCAGACGAACTAATAGAAAATATTTGATTTGAATGTTAATATTCTTGTAATAGTACATTTATTATCTCTATGTAAGAGATGCGCAGCAAATAGTAAACATACTTTCCATTAAAGACATATTTCGGTTCAAACAGCAATTTTCCCCATGTTTTTAACTATTTTAGTCGGAATAAAAGAATGAGGAAGTGTGAAAAATTCTTTAGAAAAAGTGAAACAAAATTCCCCGCCACAAATACTAGAAGATGGAAACTGATTTATTACCGGGTATTACAATTTGCGAGAATACTTAAGTACATTGCCCGGCTGTTAATACATGGAATTAAATTTAAGCTGATTTAAGATTTATTTGGAAATTTCCGGAATTTCGGAGAGAGGGATTTAAATTAAGAGGGAGTTTCGTCACAAAGCTCAGTTTGTAAATAAGCTAGATTAATTTTCTTCAGAAGGAAGTTCAAAATGAGATTCAGATTTCTCCCTCAAAGTACTCAATCACACGATTAATAATGTTCATCTTTAGATACATAAAACTTTACACAAAGTTCACACTTGATTGAACTTTTCAGCTTATATATTTGATAAAAATACATTTGGAGGTATATAATAAATGTGAAGAGCAGTTTCTCAGATGTCTTGTATAGTCTATCAAAGACATATTTCTTATTAATCTAACGTATTCATTTCTAGAAAACTATTTCATTACTTTGTCAGTGAATGAACGAAATACATTGAATAGAGTATTGTTAATTACCATTCAAACAACTGAAATGAATTTCTTCCTTTTCAGAATATTATTTGATAGTTCAAATATTTGGAACTAAATAAATTTTATAACTTTAAAATTTAAATTTAAAGTATCACTTGTTCACCAATAAATATTTTATCTTTAAATTAATTTAACATCTTGCAAAAATAAAGAATTAAACAAATTAAAGAAATTTTCACTTACTTCAGATATATTAATCAGCATTTCCAGGACAATTATGTTTCTCTAAAAGAGATAAAAGAGAGTTATAAATTTTGGTAGCATCTCTGCTTTCATTTAATTTATGTCTAATTTTAAATTTCGTCCTGTGACAACCAACCAGTCATAACAGAGTTTTTTAAATTTCAAATGCAAAGGCGTGTAAAGGACAGAAGCTTCATATCCATTATTTTAATTGGAAATTTATTGATAGAGGTTATTTGGATAATATATCAATGTTCCCATAGTGAATGAAATGGAAATGAGATTCTCATTTTAACCTGAAACCCAAATCAGTTTGGAAAAGGATTTGAAGAAACGCAAACCATTAAATGCGTGAAAATAAAATCCAAAAATTTGTACAAATTCTGTAACGTGCATACAACTAAGTATCATTATTCATCCCTAAAATATTTTTCTTCCTTGCAACCTTAAAAATGTCGGTTTTGTTGAAATAGTAAATATGTATGTAATGTTTGAGTAAAATAACCGTTTTTTCCTCTTTATGAAATACATTAAAGTGTTGTCATGAGCTGTAATGTACTGTAATAAAAATCTTACCTCCAGTGAACCTTAATGCTGTACTAATACATCTTATCATAATATATAAATATTCACTCAGCTATTCAAAGCTGTATGAAGTTTAGATCTTAACAAATCTGCACCGTTGTTTGCCGAGTGTATGAAAATGCTTAGTTCTGATAATCAGGTTTGTAATATTTTCATGGTTAAATTTAATAGGTTCACGAATTTTAACAATATTTTTTTACAAATTCCTGCTCGAAGGCAGCTTCCAAAGAGGCTCTCCAAATGTTACATGCTACAAATTCCCGAACAGCTTTTGTGTAACATAATCATTTCCAGCAATTTAAAGCGACATCACCAGATAATGAGCAACGATGTTACAGATAATGTATTATCAAGCGTATTTATTCAAAACGTAATTAAATAACTAACGAAAGAAAAACGTTTCTTTTTGCATTTCAGCCTAATTGGTACTCAGTACTTTTATAAAATGTATTTTGGTAAAAAAATCAAACATGTATTTTTTAACTGTTACATAGTAGAAGAACAATTTTCGCAAACTCATCTCTTGATGAGTTAATCAATTGAGCCCTTTCGAAACTCAAATCTAAATTATTTATTCAAATATTTCATATTCTGATATTCTTTGTAAAGCAACTAATCTACGAAAGTGATATGAAAATTAGCAAGCTATGAAAAGGTTAACTGAGATGAAAAGATGACAGAATCCAAGCGCTAGATCATGAAGTTTATCATTCTGTTAGGGTTTGAAACAGTTTATTAAAAAAGCATTCAAGCCTCTACAGTAGGTCGCACCCTCTTGGACCTTGGGTGTGTCAGAATACGTTCAGCCCCCTTTCAAAGCCAGGAAGTAAATATTCATTGCGTCTTGATATTCAAGGAGAAATGAGCAACATCTTAGATCGCTCCTTGAAACTTTTGTCTCTACACGAGAGGACAAATGTTTTACTCACATTAAAGAGGTTTACAGTTTTAAAATCGGTCTTCCTAATCATTTTAATACACTTTGTTCTTCACCAGACTGTTATAATTCCATTAAACATAACTGGTAAAGCCCTCATAGCTAAATATAGCAAAATTACTTATCCAAAATCATACTTCCGAACAGAAAAGCTTAATCAGTATTAGCATTATAGACAACAGACTGGATGAAGAGGTGAGTATTAGACTGTAAACAGCATTTCATTAACGTTGTTACTTTTGCAAAATGTAAATTTTCAAAGATATTTACTGAACATTATTTCCTACGCTGCTATTCCAATAATGTTTTTGAGTTCGTTCTGCTCAATTTTGAATTTATATATCTCAGTTAATGAATTCACCATCAAATTTTAACTCAATGTAAATTTAATAAGACAATTTTTAGAAATACGTAACTCTGGAACAGCCTTTATTTCCACATAATTATTTCTAAAAAGGACTGTATGGCGAGAAGCTTCTATTCATAAATTTCTCTAACGACATTATTGGAATAACGCAAAATTATTTTTGATATTAGTGCATTGTGTTTCTATCTAATAAGAACATACAGTTTCTGAAGATAGTCTATTGAAAAAAATGTGCTATATTTATATGTACAATAATGATTTAAAAAAATGATTGTTAATTTTTTTTTATTTGCAATACAACTAGATCGAAATACCTATACAGATTTTATATTTACAATACTAATAGTCTTGGAACTATTAAGAATGCCTCAGAAGGTAATTTACGTAAAGTTTTTTTTAGTAAAAGAATGATTGAAAACCCTTCTATCATTAATCAAGTCCTCAAAAGCAAAATAATGATGATGCTATTCATAGGATCTTACTGCTATAGAAATGAAGTGCCTTTTAAAAGCGAAAGAAATTCATGATTCATTGTGAGTTTAGAAACCATTTTGTAAAGTGGAAAATTTTGTAAAAGAAAAATTGTTTGTTGGGCTCTAAAAATCTTATTAAAAACCCATCAGTTGCAGGGTAATTAAATGACAATTCACGAGTGCAAAAATATTTTCAAAGCTCTAAAAATCTATACCTTTTCGCTTTTTGACGTCAAACGAGGAACTCATTGTTTTGAAACTTAATGCAATACAATTACGCTTGCATTAATTTAAACTCAGTATATATGTCTAAGAGTCTAAGAGAATTTTACCTCAGTAACAATAACTGGCGGTTAAAGTAAAAGATGTGATTTAAATATTCATGTAGTTAGATTAAATGGATTTAATAGAGCTGTATTTGAATCTGATGTCGAAATAATTGTGTACGCAAAGTTGCAATTGAAACAGATATTAAATGAGTACTTCATAATAAAATAAATATGCGTATTTGAAACATAATTATATCTATTATATTGTTTCAAATATAAATAATACAATATATATGAAAAATAGATGTTTTAAGGTTTCATGCATATATATAGGTAATTTACGGAACCTGCTCTCCAAGGAATGGTAGAAACTGCTATCATTACTAAGCCAATTACTGAGGATGTCATATTTGGAAAGGCACGAGTCCGAGAAAATTCATAAATAGCTTCCCTTGGTTAGTTTTAGTGTATTTTATTCTCTGCTTTAGGAACTATATACTAATCAAGATCCTACTGGAAGAAGCATAAAATTATACAATCTGTCTTATAATTTTGAGTATACTTCTCCGAAGAGGAACCGAAGACGGGAACATTTTTATGGTAGAATATATGGTCGCATGTTAAGCGGTTTAGGTGCTGAAAGGCGCTTTAGTTTTTCCGACACACGTCATCTTTCGTAAAGCTAAGGCAAATAGTGATGTCAGCCAGCTGTTTTGATTATAATTCCATTTCAAGGCATTAATAATGTTGCATTACTTATGAACCTGAGGATTTATCTGGTGTGAAATGCGATTATCTCTGCTTTGTCGAAATGAGGTTATTAAAACATGATGTTATGTAGTGATTTTTGGTTAGTTTAGAATTATGGATTAATGTGTAGTTAATTGCAGTTATTTGTTAATTAATTATTGAGTGAGTAAATTATATGTATTAATTTATGCTTATTCTAAATTTTTCTTCACGAATTGTATTGCTTATGTTATTGAATCAATTATTCTTATGCGAGTTAAACAGAGTTCTCATTCTTATGTTACGCGTTCGACAGTATTAGCTTTCGGGAAGGGAGACAATGGGAAATCGGTTGCTTTCTGCGTGATATTTGAAGTTTAGAAATACTTCCTTTTTGTTCACATGGTTGAGGTTTATACTTCTTAAAGAGAAAAAATTTACCCTTCTTATGAACCTACTTTCATGACTGTACGTCGCCCCGTTGGAGAATTATGCCCATTTAATTGCTAAAATTGTTGAATTTCGTGTTTAAAAATTTACTCTGCTATAAGCGTCGTTTTTGAGCACTTTCTCGTCAAGGTCATGTACTGCGTCCGGTTGCGTGGTAGGTTTGTCGCATTCTTTCACTCACCTCTCCTTGTTGGCGAAGGGGGTGGCGAGGGTGGAATTTTTTTTGGTGTGAAGAAGGAAAAACTAAGTTTTCGCAGCACTGTTTTGTGTTTGGCGAGATTTGCATACTAATTCACCAAATTTGGTGATTTTCGAAAATTCTGGATTCTGGACGATTGAAATCGTCATGCAAGGCCATGCTCAGCTTTTTTTTTGCCTTGGATTCGCAGCTGTAGAAGCACGTTATTTTGTCTTCCTCTGGAAGAGCCGGAGATGGGAAATAAGATAAAGATGAACATCTAAAAAATCACTTGAAGTTTACTCCTCCGCACTTTACCATCCCCGTGTTGGAGTCGAGAATGTTGTTTTTCTCATCGCATTAGTGCGCTGACACCATAGTGGATGCAACTTAGATCCGAGTACTGCCATCAACTCTCCAGAATGGGTCTTGTCCAGTGAATTGCAAGACTCCACTTTCTTCGCATCGGTCTATGGGTCCAGTTTTCATTTACCTTCTGGGAACATCGATGCTGACTTCGTTTTCCTACATCCTTCAGGACTGCTAACATCATCTCTGTGCGGGTTGGAATCATGCCCAAAGGAGAGCATCTTAGTTTCAACTTCAAACGGCTGCTCGTCTGGAGATTGTTCCATCTAATAAACTAGCAAGGCTTAATACGTTTTAAAATTCTTCCCTTCAAGTGAGTTCAACCTTTTGATTGTTAATTTCACCTGAAATTTAGTACAGCTTGCAACATAAATTCCGTGAACATGTTTCCTAAGTAATATGGCTAATTAAAATTTTTATGAGATTTGATTAATTGAAGAAAAATTTTCCTGTAATGAATTCTTAAGGTAAGGAGTAATTGTATGTGTATTTGATTTCCAATTAAATTCTATTTAACTTTTAGTCAAAGGTTTTCTGCTGGATCTTAAATCCAGGCTGTGTATTTAAGCAACTGCTGCACTATTAATCTATTTAGGACTTTTAACTTTAACTTGGAATGTAATTAAAATTTATATATAATGAATTAAGACAGGATATTAAATTTGTTAACTTATCTAAATTTTACCTTTTTACTTTAAGTTGTTACTATTTTTGGTTGAGAATTAACTTTAACTTTTGCAAATTAAGGAACAATTTAAAATTTAAATTCTACTTTACCTTTAATTGTGTAATTGAATGTAGGAATAAATGTAATCATTTTTCTCCAACGGGTCTACTTGAATATGTAATATTTTCTAACTGCCTAAGGGATTTGCTAAATTTATGTATGTAATTTTTACCTGAGCAAATTAAGAAATTTCTTGAACTAAGTAATCTCTATCAATATTGGTAAAGACACCATGCTCGGTGATTCATTAAATTCCTGTGTATTTTTATGCTGGCCAGCAGAGTTTGATAACTGCATATGAAAAGTTAATATTAATTTTTACGGTGTAAATTTTTGATTAATTCATCTCGGTGCATATTTGAAATTAGCAATATATAGTATAATTCTAAATGCATTATTTTAAATAGTTGTCACTTGAACACACCATAGATCTAGTAATTTAAGTTGAAAGATTGAGTGTCTTCCTTTAATGCTGCAATAAATATCCTTGGTTATATATATATATTTGATTCAGAGTTTTTCTTTTGATGACTTGTGTGAATGTTTTTAACACCAGTACTCCTGCTTGGTCTTAGGGGTTGTTCGGGTTAGTAAACACAACGCAATAAGAATTTGGTTTTTGATATTATTGTAGGCTAATTATTGTAACAGTTAGTATTTAACATTTGGTACCACAACATTTGGTGACGTGAAAATTGTCACAGAACATCTGGTGCCGCGACAATTAGTACATAACAATATGACGTATTTAAGTCTATAATTGAGGGTTCCTCTGATGAGACGAAGAAGAAGGAAGTAACTAATTCAGACTATTGTCTCTTATATATTACCTCGATACTTGAGAGAATTCCAGTGACACTATGAAATATAAATGTTACGGTGAAACACCGAAATCTGGAGAATGTCGACTTTCACAGGTGAATGTCAACATTCACATAGTTGCTTGGTGTATGTCCGAAATATTTTCCAAATACTCTTATTTCTGACTTACACCGGTAAATATCGACATTCACCATGTACTAATCGTGAATGTTCAACATATAATAATATTATATTTTCTTCTCCGTAATTCAGTGGCGAAAAAACGAACTTGAAATTTAAAATAAGATTTTGCAACAACTTAAACTATTAAGACACTTTGAATTGCACAAGAGGGCCTTGCTTTTTTTACAACTGCATTTATGTCAGATAGTCGCCTCTTTGTCTACTCCTCTCTTTTCGACCTACACCAGAGCATATCTGTGATTGTCGACATACACCGGTGACAGTTCGATTGTACAAGAATGCAATGTTATATTCGATCTTTCACCGACGTATGTGGTGAATGTTGACATTCTCTGGTGAAAGTCGACATTCTCCAATTTCGGTCTTTCACAGTAACATAAATATGCGGAAAAATAAAAACAAAATTTGAAACAAATATAAAAAAAATGACAGTGCATGTTAAAAGCATCGCTTTGTAAGCATGCTCATACTTCGGAAGATAGGGTATGGGAAAAGCAAAGCACTTTTCCTCGCCTAAGCCTCTTAACGTGCAACATGAATTTTGTGATCAGAAATGTTTTCTCGAAGTATATTTCCGCTGAAATTTTGTTCCTTTAGATTTAAATAGTGTCTCTACTTTTGTATATAATTTCTGAACTGGCACACATATATAACTATAAAAAAGTTGTAAAAGATAATAAATAAAGTTGCAAAAATGCTAACCTTTTTCCATTTATCACAACATGCATTCACTTGTGAATTTAAATATGTGATCAAAAGCATTAGAAATAAAATATGCTTTAAAAAGAAGATTATCATTTGAAACAATTGTTACTTTCTCTTACGGTAATAGGTTCGCAATTATCTTTGCTTCAAACTCAACAGCGTTACTGAAAAAATTATATTTTCGAAATTTAAAGAAACATTTTAAACTTAGAATAATTACGTAGATGCTTAAAAGCTTCTTCGAGGCAACTCTCTGAATTCTCTAAATAAAACGAGGAGCAAAATATTTTGAAATACGATCTTATAAAGAAACTGAAAACCAAACTGGTTTCAAGTTCATTAAAATTCTCATGCTACCTATAATATGACATTTTAATCAGTTATCGTTCGAACATGACGTCAAGTGTAAGAAAATGAATAATTCATAATATGAAGGGTAATAAGTAAAAATACCGAATTTTGAGTTAAACACGTATATTTTATTAATTCAATGTTAAATTCATGAGTAAAAAATTTAAGAAACGAGATAAGCTTATTTTATCACATCGTGATTCGAGTAAAGGAATAAATACAAATTAGTCCTTAAACTGAGCTTGCAAAGCTGCATTAGATATTCGGGCGGGTAAAATTGTGTTTCCAACTCTAAATAAATCAATTTATTTGTCTACAGTACCATTTAATAAGTATGCAATTTTAATTGCGACAAAAAAATACTTGTAAAATTCTGTAACTGAAAATGGAATTTTTGAACCTCCTGCTTTTTATATTTTATATTCCACAACACATTGAAGACAATATCGGATGTGGGTACCACATGACTTCCTTGCACGACTGATTGAATTGTACACACTTTTGCTACGCTCCATTTAAATAGATTTTCTCGAATTTTATTAAAGATATATTTCTCATTCAATCAATTACTTCAATTCTCACTTTGTGGCAAGACAAAAGTTTATAAAAACTCTAACTTCATTAAAAACTGCAAAATGCAGAAAGACCTGAAACACCAAATACGGTTAAAAACAATTTAAAAAAACTTCTACAATTAACATTAGAGTTTCTACGAAAACAAGCTTTTCAGCCAATGATCAGAAAGGTAGAATTTTCAGTGAACAAAACTAAAAGTTAACACTTGATTCCACGGTGCAGAAAGATACTGAAACTGGTGCGCCGACTGACTTAATTCGCTATTCAACTAAGAGCTTCAAATGTAAACAAACGGCGGATTCATTAGACTTAACTCGCCACTTAAATTTTGAAATTGTTGATAATTCTACAGCTATTGCATGCAGATTAAATAACGGCATAAATCCTTAATTAGAATATAAGAACACCGTAATTCAATCACTTTTAAAGCAAAAAATGCGCAATTTACCAAAATACTGTGAAAATAAAAAACTAAGCTCACCGAGCCAGGTAACAAAGTGGGAATATATATATGTATTTCTATACGTTTGGTATGACAGATTGAACGAAAAACTGAGGTGCACAACTACATAATTTGATAGTCCCATATGCAAAATTTAACATTCTACGGCTATTCGGTTTTGAGCTATGCTAGAAACATATGTACTTACAGACGTGAAGAAAAAATCTCTTCTGAATCCATTTTACAACTCGTTTTGGCAAAAACAGTCCTTTATTGTGTTCGCACGTAAAGGCACAATAAAAGGCTGTTTTCGCCAAAACGATTTGTAAAATGGATTCGGAAGATGGTATGTAAAAAATCATTCAAACGCATTCGCGAGGGTTCGAAATGGATGTTTGGATGTTTTCGGTGAAATAAGTTACTCGAAATTTTTTGTTGTTACAATATTTCCTTTACTTCGTCCAAAGAAGTAAAAAAAAATCCAACTTAAATATATATGTCACAAAGTTTAACTTTCTTATTTAATGTTCCATATGAAAGCAAAATATTAATTTTACGAAATTTCTAATTGGAAATCCAGCAACGTTAAATTTTCCAAATAAAGTTAATCATTTTCCAATAAAAAATGCCTGTAGCTATTGTTTACCTAAATTGAAGTATCTTTAAGCAGCCAATTATCCATTGAAAGAATTAAATATTTCGCTATTCAAAGACAGATTTCTGTTTAAGCGTGCCGTTAATAATATTTACATTTTACAAATTTTATTTTATTTTCTTTTTAGATCAACTTACTCATCAAGATTATCGAACAATTAATTTGAAATTTAAATTTATAGGACTTTCAGCTAGTTTTTTTTCTTCTATATTTTATCTTTTCCTCTATAAATTTTCGTCTCAAAATCTTCTTAGTTTAAATTTTTTAGAATAAAAATATTTTACATATATATTTTTATCTATTTGTCAATAGACTGTAAGTACTATTTTCGGATATTTCCTACTTAGTATTTATATTTAAATAACATGATAATTTCTGAGTTGTATTATTATTTATATTTGACTATGGATCTAATATAACATTAAATTTCTTCATAGGTTTTTACTTCTTTAAATTTAGTATTTATTCACTGTACGATTTCTTTTCATCTTTCAACGAATAAAGAAATACATTTATACAAATTTTTAGACCTCTGCATCTCCCTAATAAAATCAAATTATGTGAATAATTAATATAAGTAAATGATTGGAAGATGCTCCATATATCATAAATATGAAATTCACGCATTCTATAAAAACAAGAGAAGAAACGCTTTCTTCTGCAACAAACATTAGTACGTATTCTTTTCTGAAACATGTTTGAAACTGGATGAGAATTTTTTCTTATGACTAAGCTCTTGGAGTTGTAATATTGCTAGAGGTATTGCGAGGTATAACTCACGTCCAAAAGGTAAACAAGAAAAAAATAGATTTATATTTAAAAGAACTTGTTCTATAAATCTCTTTCATGCACCAAGGTACCACCTATAGAAGAAAACCATCTATTTGTGGAACACTGTTTAGAAAAGGTGCATCGTCTTCGAAAGCTTTACTCCTTCTGCAGACCAAAATATTGATATATATAAATAGAAAACTCTAAAAATATTTTGTATTAATATTTTGAAACTATTTCTAAGAATTATATACATATATATATATGTATATATATATGTGTGTGTGTGAGAGAGAGAGAGAGAAATTCTGTAAATAATTTGAGGATTAGAAAATAGCTGTTAAAGATGAGATGTTTGTCTGTACTTACCTAGATTTGCTTTAATGAGCAAACTCATAAGATGACATTCACAGACAGACGTGACCAAAACAACACATTATTTTGGACATTCGTGATACATGTCACTAATCGTACATTATTTTCAATTCCATAAGTACCCCAGAATTTTTCGTAGCATATCACATGTTTTAGAAAATGGACGACATAAAGGACACAGCAACGCAACAACAAATCTTAGCAAAGCGAGAGAAAGCCATCCAAGTATCTGCGCATTTCAGCAAAGAGGTAACCGCATTGCAAGGTTAACAAGATGACAATGCGGATTAGTTTTCAACTGACGCAGGTTTAATTGAATATTTTAAAGATAGTAGTTTTCACTCGTATTTTATATCTCTAAACCATCCCAGGAAGGTGCTAAAATTATATAAAGAACTCTATTACATCATGAAAAGTTGAATCAAAATAAAAAATGATCCCGTAATATTTTGGAATTTTTTTATAATATATTTAATGTGAATATACCAATCATATTAAAATTTATAACACGTTATAAATTATTCATATTTTTGTGTTTCTGAACACCTATTCAAAGGGTAATAATCTGAAACATCAAAACAGGAATAACCCAAGAGAACTGAACCAGATTTCGTTCCGCATGACCTTTTGAGCATTTAAAGGTAAAAATAATAATGAAATAGAAATTAAAAAGAAAAAAGAAACATATGCATATTATTTACACCACCTCATTCCCGAAAAATTATTCGATTACTCCGATGTAATAAAGTCTCGCATAACTAAATCTTTAGTGCATAATTAAATGTAAATGTATACATATATATGCGTGCGTGTTATTAATTAGTTATATTAAATAAATTAAATA
>KK114379.1:17964-37337 GCA_000611955.2 Stegodyphus mimosarum | reverse complement strand
ATATATATATATCTATATATACATCTATATTTATATTTATATCTGTTTGTGTGTGTGTGTGTAAGTTAAGTTTCTATTAATGTTAAGTAAGAAATAAATTTTTTATCATAGCTTCTTATTTAATAATCTATTCATAGCATCTTACTTAATAAATAACTAATGAATAATGTTGAATTATAATTTAAAATACAAACACATATCGCTTAAGAAAAAGTTGAGAAATTTTCAATGATTATACTAAAATCGGTATATTGCATTTTTGGCCGCAAATTAAGAAAGATAGTCAAGTTTATGTAAATGTAAATAAGAGACTGAATAAAGCACTAAGAAATTTATCACTGAGAAAGAAAATTGTTTCTGTCATTAATTTTCTAATTAGTATCATAATGGTGTTTCTTTATATACGATAAATCATGCAAATACAAGAAACAATGCATGCTAATTTATCTCATATATCATAACAAAAATAAACTAATAAATCAAATTGTTAATAAAAGAAACTTCCATGAATCTGTATTCAGAACAAAAAGGAAGCAAAAATAATGCTTTTTATTGGAAAAGTTGTTATATTCAATTAGCAATGGTTTGCATTATTAAATTTTCTTCATTCATTTCGTTTTTAGCGGAGCTTTTAATCATGCCTATTTACTATGTTAAATTTATTAATAAAATAAAGTATTAGCTTTTAAATTTATTCTAAACTAACGGAAGTATCCTATGCCAATTAAGTTAGATTGAGAGTAATGCATCTAACAACAGAGAGAATGATACCGCTGTAATCCTTCTTTAATAACGATGCAAAAAATGTGATTCATAGTCATGCCTTTTTCAGTCTCATGCGATATGGAATCGACAAAAAAAAATTTCGATACAAAAATAAGCTAATTCTCTCTCATTATATCAGCAACAATAACACGCAATTTTTAATGAGTTTCGTCTTTCTAATTAAATGGTCGTAAGCTCGAGTTCCATCTAATATTTCACCTATATTCAATTTTATTCTATTAAATGTGGCAAAAATTTATCATAATCGATTAGAAATCAATAACTCTAACAAACAAACAAACAAACACACAAACGGACATTCTTCCTTATATATATATAGATTTTGTAAAATTTAAAATTTTTTGAATAACAAACTCTACGATTTGAAAGCGAGCACGTAGCAGCACTTGCCGAAATAAAGTATTTTTATCTCCAACGCGCGACACTAATGCCACTCGGAAATTAAGAGTTTTTAGTCCAAAGGGATTTAGTCCCGAAGGACTATTACTTTCGTTTTGCGATTTTGCGTCGATTCACTCTGAATGCCCGTTTCACTTTTCAAATTGTTGCCACTAAATGTTATCGCTCTGCATTAAATTTTAAAAAATGAAAAATCTGCATAAATGTATGCATGTTTCTCGCATTGTGATAAAACCTAGAGCCATCGAGTTTTGAATGACGTAATCCTACTGCGAATATGGGCATCTGGAAGCCCTAATTTTGAATTTGAAATTTGCTTTATTATCGATTTTATGTTTTGTAACATTTCAACGAATTTCTGATTAACAAACTAAATGATTTCAAAGCGAGCAATGGCAACACTGTACGGAAAAAAAAACATTTTTATCTGTAACGCACGAGACTTATGGAAATTCTAAAGATATGTTCATTTTAAAATGATTTTGCGATATTGATTTTGAACTGAATTTTATGGTTTGAGTACGTAGTACATGATATTTAATAAAAAAAAGTAGCACACGAAACTTTAAAAAAACGCGCCTTTGGACGTAATTTAAAATCTGAAATTTTTCAGATTTTTTTTAATGTTTTGTGTGTGACCTTTTTAATTAATATTTCGGCTGATTAAAGTCGCACGAAAACAGGAATTGCCGAAACGGCTTCCTACGAATTTTTGGAATCGGGAATAATGTATTTAATGTTTGGCAATGCTATTTTTATTTCATTGTAAAATTTAGAAATTTTTTATTAATAAACTTTAGTTTTGAAAGCGAGCAGTGGCAACAACTTTCGAAATAAAGAGATTTTCATCTTCAACTTGCAAGACTGATGCTATTCTGAAAACGGGGGGGGGGAATTATCGTTTTTTCGAGATTTTAATTAATATCTGTGATTTTAGCTACTTTTTTTTTAAACAAAGTGGACGTCTACCTTTTCCAGGAGCGAAACAAAATTGTAGAAAGTTTGGTGACGATAGCTATAGTAGTGACTGAGTTATTAGAGAACAAGCACATAGACTTTCTTCTTTATATATAGATAGATTAATTAATAGTGAGAAAACACTAAAATTGTTATATTTAGTTAACATACAAGTAAAATGATAATAATACGAGACATAATTTTAAAATATAATAAACGTTCCATCACTGTGTATTAATATACGAATGTTTTGAAACAAAATAACGTAAAACGAAAATTATAATGACGAAATAAATTAAAGATCGTCGTAACAAAATAAATTAAAGAAAATTTGAAAATAAGATATTGAGATTATGAAATGAAAAAAAAAGATGTTTCATGTTTATTATACTGTATCCTGAAATATTAATCATTAAATTACCGATCCACTTCACGATTTATTTCTTGAAGCATTTGCTTAATTAATTGTAATAGTAATTAATTACAACAACTTGCAAACTCACTTTTAAAAACCTATTTATTAAATCATGACATACAGATCTGCGGAATTTCAATTTATAATAACTAATGAAATATACTGAACCTTGAAGAAGCACTACAGTTAAGATATTCCCACATGATATCAATAAATAATCATTTTTGCTTGCAATAATAAAGTAAGGAATAAATAAGTTGCGATTAAATGTATTGAAAATATTGAATAATAAATTAGCCGGTCATTGTATGTAATAGACACTGAAATTAAGTAACAAAATATTTTAATACTTAAACCTTTCAACTGTTATCTGAAATTAGAAATTGTCTCCGTACGGTATTAGCTATCAATTAGAACCGTTGTAAAACGCATGATACAGGCTCTTGAGAAAAGCCATTAACTCCTATTTTAATGTGTTTGTTTTTACTTAAAGAGGCGGATGCTGAAATGGATGATTTATCATCTTTCTGTAACTTACTTTTCTATTTCTTAATTGCTGTTCGCAATTAAATCTATAAGCAGCTCATTGCAAGCAATTTGGCGATTCCGAAATTAGTAATTCCGTCTAAAATGGACGTCATTTTGTAGGCGATTTGCATTTGTAAGGACGATCGCTTATCAGAATAAAAGTTTTACAGTTGAGCACCGTTTATACGTCTTTCAAGTAACCATTCATAAACGGCATATAAATGAGAAAAACGTATAAACAAAATTTTAATGTACGATGCGAAATAAGTATATATTCGTTGCACAATTTTGATACTACTAACGTACTACTGATATTACACAATTTTAGCATCAAATTTTCAATTTGTTTAAAATGTTAACTCTGTTCAAACAAATCTAAAATCAATATTTTAAATAAATGTTTAATTAATATAAGTATTTTTGGCAATTAAACGATCAAAATAATTTTTAGAATGAATATTTTTCAAATGAGATTAATATAAATTTAATCTTTTTAAAACCATACGAATGCAAATTTGTGTAAGCAGTTACGTAAAACTGTAAAACAAGTCAGGCATTTATTTGAATTGCCTGAATTACCGTCTTGAACATATTTAATGCAGCTATCCAGTTGAAAATCAAGCTTCCTTTACGTGCATTCGAAGTGCTATTTGTTTTGACTTTTCGATTAACACGGGGCCATTCACTGGAATATTGGATGCACAGGACTAATTGAAAATTTTTTTTGCAAAATGGCTTCGACCTCAGGTAACCTTCATTTTGAACTAGAAATTTCTTTAAGCAATTTGTAAATAAATTTCTGCACTTTCTTCAATTTTTGCTATCATAAACAACCATTTTTAGTGTTGTCAAAGAAATATCTAATTTCTTTGCTAACCCAATTTTCGACAAACCAATATCTTCCTCAAATTCTTTTCAAATTTGAGGTTTATATTTTAATGACACTGCCTTTCTCTTTCGTGGCATTTTGTATCAGTTGATTATTTTCCATCTATTTAACTAAACACAGCGTCAAGTTCAGAATGAAAAAACGTAGTATCTATTTTTCCTTTCAAGTATCTCATCTATTTGCGAACATCTATTTCCATCTATTCACGAGCTTCTGTACCAGACCGTGATGCTCATGTCTTATTTGTTTCCTTCTCCTATCTCCATTTCTGGGAAAGAATACTTGAACAGTGGGACTGCGAAAGGTAAAACCAATGCAGTAAGTGGAACAAAAGCGATGTATTACAAAAGTTATGTGTAGGAAATAGAAATATTTTACTATTAAAAGGAATATTTTACTATTAAAATAAATGGGACTGAATTGGGACCAAGATGAGATTATGAATAAACGTAAAAGCCGTATAAATGAGAAACTTATAAACAGTGCTACACTGTATTGCCTTTCCAATAAAACATCTTTAATCAAACAATTTTCAAAAAGCTTAAAAACGCATTTAAAAACATACAAAGTTGTAATCTGAATCCGGTTGTAATCTAACATCTATTAGACCTCAGCTATTAAAGTTTCAAAAGGTTTTAAAAATTTTAAAGCAAAAAATATACAACCATAAAATTTAAAAACATATGTTTTTAAATTTTATGGTTGTATATTTTTTACGAACGAACATACGAAAATCTCATTTTCGTATGTTCGTTCCAATTTATTTCTAAAAATATTTTAAACTAAAATGCTATGATTAGCATACTTGTTTAAAAATTACTCCTTAGGAATTCAATAAATATAACTTAAAATCAATTAATAAAAAACGGTATGTTGAAGTAGCAAAATCAAGCACACACGTTCCTTATCTTACGAATGAGTTAATTTCGAAACGACCGTTCCTACTGTGATTTTCTTCATAAAATGTTACTAGGTTCCCTACGTTCATCTCCTAATTATATTCGTGAATAGTTGTAAATATTATCAAATAGAGAATTAAAAGTACTAGAACAAATAAATAATTCTTTTTAAATTTTAAATATCGTACATTACAAATAAAAAAGAATTACTCTACTATAAGCATATGCCTTTGATTGTTGTTCTTATGCATGTTTGGAAGGAATGAGGATGAGGCTAACAGATCCTTACATGGGTGGGAATGAGTCAACATCTGGCTCGCCTTCTGGAAGCTCATTGAAAAGTAAAGGGTATATTTGGGATGAAGAGGCTGCATGAGAGATGGAAGATTGTGGCATGTTAGATGTTTAGAACCACCAATTTCTGAGCTGCCTTTCTTAAGTAAATAAGTGTCGAAACTTGTTTTCTTTTCCTTTCGTCGTAAATACAACGATAGCACGGCAGACTTTTAGCAAACCTCTCAGAATTTTGGTCTTGGTTTTCCGAAAAATATAAAGCCCTCAACTCTTCGACACCGCATAAATTTCACTCTTTGAGAAAGGTTAGCTTTTATATGCGAAATATCTTAAAGTAAAATTTCGTAAAATGGGAGTCTGTAGAAGGAGATACATTGAATCTCCAAAACGTAATGTTATTTCTTTATAAATTATCGCTATGGGAGACTTGCAATTTTATTTAATGCAGAAAATACTTAATTATTCAAGATTTGGCTCTACGTTTATTTCAAAGGATAGTTTTTGTTTCAAGAATAGGATTTTAATATATTATATATTCCGTTTAATATCTGAGACGGTTTTAGGCTATGTGCAGACTTCTCAGTTTAGGAATAAGTTCCCTAGAGTGGAAGAAAGATTCTTAAGTTATATGGTACTTTTTCCGCCTTCTTAACATGCCTTCGTGGTGCAGTGGTCAGCACGCTCGGCGCCTGTTCGAGAGGTCTGGATTCAAGTCCCGGCGAGAGCATTGTTCATTTTTCATCTCTCCTGCTTTTCAAAAAAATTGTAATGACTCTACAGTGGCGCTCGAACTAAAAAAATGTGGTGGATGATGATTCTCCACATTTTTTTAGTTCGGAATTTGGAGACTGGGTCCCCTAATCTCCAGTCGCCCTTTAAAAGGGCAAATACAAGGTATTTCTCCCGCCTTTTTAGCATGCCTTCGTGGTGTACTGTGCAACACGCTCGGCGCGTATTCGAGAGGTCCGTGATTAGAGTTCTAACGAGGGCATTGCTCATTTTCCCTCTGTCCTGCTTTCAAAAATATCTAATGTCTCTGCAAAGTTTGAAATAAGGTACTCAAAATGTAAAACACAAACGGTAAATAAATAAATCTTGCTAGCATGTTATTTTATCGTATATTAAAGCTATGCGGTGAATTCTGCCCTTATTTAACAATAAAAAGTCTTTATTTCTTAACATGTATAACCGCAATTATTTTACAGCTGCAGTTTTTAAACGCTCATTCTTGCATAGTATATTTTTAATTAAATCTTCTAACACAGCCACTTTGTATCTTATAAGTTAAATAGTGTTTAAGACGGTTATTACAGAGAGGAGCAACCCCCAGGCCGCAATGCAGCACAGAGACTCTTTCGTGCAGCTTGTTAAAGCTTAAGCTCAATAGAATTCGCTTCATAGTGTTGCGTTTAGCACGTTTAGAGATCAGACAGATGTAGGCGGTTAAAATTGAATTTTATCAATTGACAAAGCTTAAAAATTATTGTATTCTTCAACACATACGCCATAGCAGATAACAGTTTGTCTAATCAGAATTCAAAATCTAAAACTTCTGTTCGCAATGCAGTATCTGGTTACCATCCATGCCTATCTTCAGTGGTAACGCTGCATCAGCTTTAGTTTCCGCGCCGCCCATGCTAATTCAAAGAGATGTGGGACTTCATTGTAGAAGATAATCGTTCTTCTCGATGACTCGACATTCGTATTTTCCCTAAATTCTTAAATATATTTTTCGCAGGCTCCCTGCAAGAATTGGATTTCAAATACTTACCTGGCACTGGGAACGCCTTGATGAACAAAGAGGCTTCCCGAGCAGAGGGCTCCCGTTGCACAGCGAGAGGTTGACGTTCGCTACACTCGCCGTAAATTGGGCAATTATTTCCTAGCGTACATGGAGTAGCATCAGATGCCAATGGAAACACACTTTTTTATTACTTTATTATTAGAAGAATAATATATATACAGTGGTCTCTTTTCTATCCGTGCATAGCAGTTTATTAGTTAGTTTAGTTTGTTTTTTTGTTAGTTAATTCGTTTTAAAGACTTCTCAATTCCAGTGGAAAAGATTGCCGGCATACCAAACGCTGGAACAATGCAAGGATGAATGAGTCGTAGGACTGCTATTCAATGATATTAAAATTTGGTAGGGGGAGACTTTCTAATAACTGCACAATTCATCAAGAGAATCATTGCGCAAAAGTTTTCAATAGGCCAAATGTCACGTATAAAACTCAGAACTACGCTAGTTGCGTAGAGGTATTATTCTAAATATACATGTAGAACTTAATTAAATTCAGTTGTTTGTGAAAATTAAAGAATATCTTATAATGTTCTAGCTAAATTTGTAGTCTTCAGCAGCTAGAATCGTTAACCATTATTAACGTATAATCTCTTGGTTCTAATGCTTGAATAACAAGTCCAAAGAAAAGTTAAATTACCCTTTTATTCAGCTAAAATATTCGCAGATGGCTCCTCTCGGCTTACAGGAAGCCTCCACTTGGGTTTAACTTGAAAGAAAAATTAAGAAACTAATCTAATGCTAACTAAACTAAAAACCAGCCGAAGCTACACAGGAATACCTAACATAGTTGGCCCTTAATCAAGCTCGCCGGTGAATATTAGCAGGCACGTAACAATACGGCCGAACATAGTAAGATTTTGCTTACAGCAACGAAGTGGCCACAAGGCAGAACACACTTTAATAAGAACTTCTATGCTCTTCTACTCAAGTGACGGACACTTCAACTTAAATACAGCATTTCCATAAAACACAATTCTGAAAACTCATTCTGGCAGTAATTGTAGGCAGAAAATTAGAATTTAAAGGAAAGTTTATTCAAAAATAAAAATAACTATTAGAAAATTAAAATAAATTCGTTACAAGAATTCAATGAAAACAAAAGTGGAATGCAATGTTGCCCTTCTCGACCATGTAGCTTAGCATCTGAACTACTTAAGTATGGGACTTCAAATAAAAATCTATTTTACACTCATCTATATTTGATAAAATTAAAGCTTTTCAAAGCAAACACAAGATTTGAAACAAACATCTGTTATCAAACAACATGTCACACTTTTCATGCTCGACAAAAGAATCTCCTTCAGAAACAAGAAAATATGTCAAACAAATACAAACATTAATAACAGAATTTGGAGATTCAAATTATTTAGATCGGAAAAAAAAACCATTCTTAGATTTAATATTTTTCCTCGTCTTTTAATATAGACGTGGAAACAGTATCGGGTAAATTACAAATGGAATTGATCGATTTACAAAACAATACTTATTTGAGAAATAATTTTCAGAAAGCGGATATATAACAGTTTTATCAAAATTAGTACATGATTCCGAAAACATTTCTATGATTAATTACCCATAAAATCCAAGGTATGACAGTTTTGGGAAGTACTTATATTTGCGAGCAACTATTTCGCACGATGGAAGCACTTAAAAGCAACAGTCGATCGAGACTTAAACATATACCATTCGGAAAGCTGCGTACGAGTTGCTGTGTCGTCTGTATCTGCAAATATAGACCAACTGGTTGCAAAAAAGCAATGCCAAACTTCTAATGAAAATTTATTTAAGATTTTTTGTTACAATAATTATCTTTTGCTGATTTTTATCGTATTCTATTATATGTATCCTTTGTGTTATATCTCAAAAAGCTTTTATTTTATTTACTTTGTTAACAAAGAGACCATTTGTGTTTATCATCTAATCCTGATATATTAATAAGTTTCTTATATCCTTCCGACAGAAAATTGTTTAATTTGTAATTGGCCTGTTGTAAAAAAAGAGGTTGCTCACCCCTGATATAGAAAGTTATTCACGACTCTGAAATGAAATTTCATTTCAAACTTTGTTAATTTACCATAATACCTGAATCATTCAACAATGAGATATTGTTCTGTTGTGAAGCAAATTCACTTAATTATTTAAGTTTTGACTTAAGAATTAATTTTATTATTATTCTAAATTTATGCTACACAACTGATTATTTTTTAAATACAACAATTTTATTTAATATGCTGTATTTATATTTGCTTTGGTTCAATTTTAATTAGTTTTTTTTTTCGTAGTTAAGATTTGTACGTATCTTCTACTTGTTACTCGTAAACGCGTTGAAACACACAATGGAATTGGGTGCTCTTCTACGTAATAAACTTGATTTGATATTACTTAACTTAAGCTGATCCATTACTAATTTACATCACTGGATGCAGAAAAATTAGCCTTTCAATTTAAGATCACTTTCAAGATTCTAGCTTTAACATTTTTTAAGATACAGTCAATTATTTAACTAAATTTTTACACTTTGCTTGTGAAAAGGACTTGGCGGGGAGAAGGGATTGAAAAAGTTGCATTTTTAGCTGATTTCTAAGTCTTTGCTTACGTGTTAAGAGGAATGCAATGAGAATTTCCGGTGGGGTCTTCTTAGGTTGTAAGTTTTGGCTTGCATCTACATCGGATTCTTCGCATTTCTTTTGGCGTACTTGACCACATTTGAATTTGTGTTCAGTTCAACACCTCGGAATTGAGGAAATTTTTACAGGGGTGTATACAGGGTTTGGAGTATTGGATTTTTCACCCTGCTTTGCGGGGCTTGGCGATATATGGTTTCCTTTGTAAGGTTTTAGTTAAACTAACCAAGTTTATTTTAATTTAAATCTTTTCTATCTCCTCTCTGCTTCAACTTCCTGTCAGAAGAAGCGCGCGTTTTTAGCTTATGCTAATTTTTGAAGTTCAGCCATGCACTATTTAAGCAGAGGTAGAAACCTCTCGGTGTGTGAGAGCTTTGCCTCAGATCACGGTCACGCTGCTCAACGTTCGCCTGACCAGCTAGCAGTTTAAATTTATAAGCCATAGTGCTTACTACGTGATTGCATTGTAAAATAAATTAAAGTGCGGTAGTATTTAGTATACCTTGCTACGCACCCTTTTAGATAGAGGCCAACTTCCGCGAATTGCTCTGCGAAGCAAAGTTTAATTTAAGTTCTATTTTAATTTATTTAAATTTATTTGATTGTTAAGTTCGACCAAAGTGTGGTCTGTTACGTTCTGTATCTCTCCCGAATTGGGAGGTTTGTATTTAATAGTGATTGAATAAAAGAGGATTTCAAATCCCTTCACGTGCAGTTATTCTCCAGCCCAGCAGTTACATCAGAACATAGCGTACCTTCCGCTCCCTGTTCCAGTTCAGGACTTAGAACGTAAGGATAAGAACCCTTTACAGAATTTACCATGTTCTCAAAGAATACACACAGAATGCTAAGTCCTGATAGTGGCGCCCGCACAAAAAGAAGAGGATGGCCTCAACAACAAGAAGACGAACCTGAGACACCTGCTGTACCTGTCCAGAATCCTGAGATAGCACCTCCTGGCATAGAAGGATTCGGCTACATCGTACAAACCATGCGAGCAGCCATGAAGCCAGCGGCAAGTTTTGACGGCAAGACAGCCGTAATCAATTTCCTGGAAAAGCTAGACTCCCACTTCATGCTATATCCAGTCCACGAATTTCAGAAAGTCGCTCTTGCTACCAGCGCTTTGAAGGGCCAAGCGCTAAGTTGGTTCAAGTGCATCGGAAAGAATCTCTTGGGGGAACCAGGAAGCCCCACATACACGTATGAAAATTTCAAGAATTCTCTAGTGAAAGCATTTCCCGTGGTGCGAGATCGAGCCAGATTGGAAGCTGAACTGTTTAGCCGATACCAAGAAAGAATAGAAGATTTGTCTAATTTTATTTTGAGGAAAATTCAAGTTTTCAAGCTTTTGTATGGAAGTCGCCCGGATCCTGAAATTATTCAAGTTATACTTCCTAGGCTACTGCCCCAAGTTCAAGATTTCATCGAACTAAGAAATCCAACAACATTAGACAGATTATTTGAGCTCGCGGTACAATTTGAAAGCCGAAGAACAGCCGACAACGAACGACGACGCCAATTTGAGCGAAGAAGTCAGTGGAGTTCGCCAAGACCGCAGCAAAAGCAAAATCAAAGTTACGGGAATAAGGCGAAGCAATGGCCGAAGAAAGATGTGTCTCCTAAAGCGAGCGGCGAACGAAGGGAATTTAATAGAAGAACAAGCAAAGATTCCGAGGGCAACCAGAAGAAAAAGAATTTAAACTAAGAGGGATTTCTTCGAGGAAGGTGAAGAAGTCCGAAGCAGCGCAAAACCCTTCCAAAATCAATTTAAACACCGTGGTCGTTAAGAATTTGAGTTTGCCGAAGATTGAAGTTCTAATCAACAACATACCGGCGACAGCCCTCTTGGATACAGGAGCCCAAAGCAGCTTCGTATCGGAAAGATTCTTTAAGAAGCACTTTCGACGTTACAGAATTTTTAGTGCAAGAGACACGGATGTCATAGCGGCCCAAGGAGAAAAATGTAGCTGTTTAGGAAAAGTACCATTGTTCGTGCGTATCAACAACGAACAGGTAAGAATCCTGTTTTATATTGTGCGTAACCTGCAGACTTGTATTATTCTAGGTGTGGACTTTTTTAGTTTGGCAGAAGCAAAAATTGATTTCAAGGGGGGAGAACTAACATTAAATATGAAGCCAATTGAAGCGAAGAATGATAAGCCCCCGCAGCTGGACTTGGAACATTTACAAGCAGAGGAAAAAGAGAAAATCCAAGGTCTGGTAAGTCACTTTGCGAATTTATTTAGTGATGTACCAGGCTTTACGCAGGTGGTGAACCACGACATTGACACGGGGGACGCTCAGCCAGTTAGGCAAAAGCCATATAGATATGATAGGACAAAAGAAGAAATAATTGAACATCATATTAAAGAGATGTTAAAGAATAAAATCATCACGCCAATTTCTAGCAGTTATGCTAGCCCCGTTGTCCTGTGTAAGAAAAATAATGATTACCCGATTACGCACCCGAAGCGGTGGCGTTTTGCTATAGATTATCGCAAGTTAAATTCAGTTACAAAATATCCTGTATATCCGTTGCCGATAATTGAAGAAATTATTCGAAATATTTCGTCTACAAAATACATGACTACATTAGATCTCACGAGTGGCTATTTTCAGATTGGGGTAAAACCCGAGGACGTACACAAAACCGCGTTCATAACGAAATCTGGTACGTACGCATTTCTTAGAATGCCGTTCGGATTATCCGGCGCGCCGGCAACGTTCCAAAGATGTATGGACATCGTCTTAAGACCAGTCCTTGGTAAAAGCACTTTCATATATTTAGACGATATTATAATTACGAGTAGTACTCTAGAACAACACTTACAAGATTTAAGAAAAGTATTTTCATTGTTAAACGAAGCTGGTTTAAAGATAAATGCGTCTAAATGTAAATTTGCCGCAAAAGAGTTACGTTATTTAGGATTTAAAATTTCCCAAAAGGGAATCGAAACGGATCAGTCAAAAATAGTAGCCATTAGAAATTATCCTGTTCCTAAAACAGCGAAGAAATTATCGTCGTTTCTCGGGATGTGTTCATATTACCGGGCTTTCATTAAAGACTTTGCAAAAATAGCTGAGCCACTGCTAAAGTTGAAAAGAAAAAAAGCTAGGTTTTCGTGGTCAGCAGAAGCCAACTTGGCGTTTCAAAAATTGAAAGACGCATTGACTCAAGCTCCCGTCTTAAAATTTCCAGAAGGGGATAAAGGATTAGAGATTTCAGCGGACGCTTCAGATTTCGCGATTGGTGCAGTGCTTTCCCAAAATGGTCAGCCCGTGGCTTTTTTCAGCCGAACATTAAATGAAACCCAAAGAAACTATTCCGCAACAGAGAGAGAAACTCTCGCAGTGTTAGCATCAGTACAGAAATTTCGTGTGTTCTTTGGAAGTTCTCCAGTAACTGTATATACCGACCACGCGGCGGTCACTAGACTCTATTCTGGAAAAAATTTATCACCCAGATTAATAAGGTGGGCTCTCAAATTACAGGAATATAACCTAATAATTAAACATACGCCGGGAAAGGAAAATGTTGTGGCAGATGCTTTAAGCAGAATTAACTTAGATGAAAATGGAAGTGTAATTAAGATAGCCATGTTAACATCCAAAGTATTAGATTCTCGTGAAACAGTAATAGCCGAACTCAAAAAAGATCCGGAGTTCAAAAATATATACAATTATTTGGCCGACCCTGAGAATTTCAATCATCCGGATATTGTGCCGATAAGAAATAGGGCCGAAAATTACGAATTAATTGACGGACTGTTATTCTATACGAAAGCTACTAATGAGAATCATGAATATAGACCGGTTATCCCAGCTAGCATGAGGTTGAATGTATTAGAAGAGTTGCATGATTGTGCCATTTCGGCTCATTTAGGTATAAGAAAAACTGTTCAGAGAGTTCGCGAGGCAGTTTTCTTTCCAGAACTGCAAAAGTTTACTAGGGCGTATGTCCAGTCGTGCCCAACATGTCAATTAAATAATTATGTTAATTTCCGCCCGGCCGGGTTCCTAAATAGTATTAAATCAGAATTCCCAAATCAAATAATAGGCATCGATTTACTTGGACCTTACCCTCGAAGTAAAGTTAATAAAAGCCGATATCTTTTAGTTATAGTGGATCATTTTAGCAAATGGTTAGAGTTAATTCCGTTAAAACGCGCGTCTGCAAAAATTGTAGTAGATTCAATTCTAAATAAGTATATTTTAAAATACGGGGCGCCCCTAAAAGTTATTTCAGACAATGGTCCTCAGTTTGTTAGTAAAATGTTTGAGGAAATGTGTGCAAAACTGGGCATACGTCATCTAAAGATGGTCCCGTATCGTCCGCAGTCAAACATAGCGGAACGGGTGAATAGAAATGTAGTGAAAATAATTCGTAGTTATGTGAAAAACTATCACTCTACCTGGGATAGCCATATAAATGAATTTGCATTTGCCCTTAGGACCGCCAAACACGATACTACACAAAAAACTCCCGCTGAACTGTTTCTGGGACGAAAAATTTTAACCCCCTTGGACAAGCTATTCTTTGTACAGGAAAGGGCAGAAGAATTTAAAATGAGTGATATACAAAAGTTAATACGGGAAGCGACGGGAAATATAGAAATGGCCCAAAGAAAACAGAAATTGTACTACGACCTAAAAAGAAGAGAGGTCAAGTACAATGTGGGAGATGAAGTGCTTAAAATTAAGCACAACTTGTCAAATGCCCCAGAAGAAAAGGTGGGGAAATTCTTTCCGCGTTTTGAAGGCCCGTTCATAATTGAAAAGATAACAGGGGCAGTGGTTATATTAAAAAGAAATGATGGTCAAACGCTCAAAGCGAATGTAGACCAAATAAAACCGTTCTATAATCGCAGCAAAATGGCTGTATTTAAAGATTCGTTTCAGGATCCGAGGCAATCGACTAGCCAGGAAGATATACGTCAGCAAAAACAGCAGGAACCAGCTACAACGGCATCGAAATGTCAGAAGAAGAAAGCTCCCCCTCAACAAAGAAATAAGAACCAAAAAGGTGGTTTCAAAAGAAAGTCTCACGATGCAGGTGAACAAATCTACGAACGGAATTACGACCGCACCCAGAGAAGAAAGCAGAATGGGCAAGGGAAGCCCAATGTATCCAAAAGAACTGTGGAATCATCGGACAGGTGCCTGAGAAGCAAGAAACGCCGATTGCAGCCTGAGAATCAACTTCCCGAATACAGCAGGAACCAGGACAAGCAACGAGCAAGGGCCCAGGAGAGAAGGGCCCAGTCCACCAAACGTCCAGCGGAGCAACCTCCTCTACAAAGGAAATTGCCGAGGATACAACGACGGAATTTCAAAAGAAAAAGAGACGAGCAGGCTCCGAAAGAACAACGAAAAACGAGGAAACTGAACCAGGCCACAACTTACTCAAGTTTTAAAGATTGGGCCAAGAAAAGGATGGACGATCATAATAAGATAAGTACAATTTCGTATTCAAAAGTTTAGTTAATTTTTGAGTATACTGCAAGTTGCAGGACTGATTTTACCTCAAGCGAGGTTGACTTTTACGCCAAGTGAGCGATAAGTTCTCATATGGAAAGTAAAATGTTTTGTTAAAAGAAATTGTAATTCTTAAAGATTTAAAATTACTTAATTTTGTAAATAGATTAATTCTGTAAAAGCAATGAATTGCTGAAAAGAATATGTTAACTAAATGATTTTGTACGACGCTTTGTCTAAAGACTTGTAAAATGTCTAGAATGAAAATTCGGAAAATTGAAAAACACGATTTAGTCTGTAGACTATTAATTCAATGTAATTTGATATTTCAAGAAAGTACCTTGAGAAAGGAATAGGAAGCACTTGCTGTAAGCTTAGAAATTTAACCTATATTTCTGTAAGCTTAGAAATTTAACCTCTATTTGCATTTCAGGATTGCTATGAAATTGTTAATGTGTTATGAAATGTAACAAATAATATTATGCTAGCAATGCACGTTAAGTGCAATATTAATGTGAATGTTGTGTGCAAACTGCGAATTTGTATGCATGAAAAGTTAAAGATTCACTATTTTAGAATGCAAGTGTTAATTAGGCTCTCCACCAAATACACTTAAAGTGTTAGACATAAAGCTAGTGAGAACCTTAGGATTAGCTGGTTATAGGGCGTTTTTTTCAGGTCTCGTATGTCAAGTTCTAACTAATGTTAGTCGATTGTAGGTGGAAGAGTTGAACACCCCCGAACACATAAAAACCCGCAATGGCGGTTTGCTTTACATCCAACACCGGTGAGAGAGCATACGGGGGAAGAATTTAATTGTGCTTGAATGATAATGTGTGTGTGCAAAATTACACAGAAAAAAAAAAAAAGGATTTGTACCACTTAGAATTATTCTGTTATTATGTCATACTAAAGTTGTTTTCCTTCCAGATTTTGCTGGAAGGAGTAAGACTGTTTGAAGAATAAGACTTGAAAAAAAAAATGTTGAAGATTGTTGTTCCAGAAAATTTCGTCTGTATTTTACACAAACATATATTGCCTTGTAAGAGTTGGCCTAAGTTTAGAACAGTGAAATTTTCGACTATTTAGAATTGCTAGTTTTCAACATGGTCCGTTTGGACCAAAGTAGTTTAACTATCGCAATTCTGGCGGGAAGTATGTAAGGTTTTAGTTAAACTAACCAAGTTTATTTTAATTTAAATCTTTTCTATCTCCTCTCTGCTTCAACTTCCTGTCAGAAGAAGCGCGCGTTTTTAGCTTATGCTAATTTTTGAAGTTCAGCCAAGCACTATTTAAGCCAGAGGTAGAAACCTCTCGGTGTGTGAGAGCTTTGCCTCAGATCACGGTCACGCTGCTCAACGTTCGCCTGACCAGCTAGCAGTTTAAATTTATAAGCCATAGTGCTTACTACGTGATTGCATTGTAAAATAATTAAAGTGCGGTAGTATTTAGTACACCTTGCTACGCACCCTTTTTCGGTAGAGGCCAATCTCCGCGAATTGCTCTGCGAAGCAAAGTTTAATTAAGTTCTATTTTAGGTTTAGTATTTAATTTTATTTGATTGTTAAATTCGACCAAAGTGTGGTCTGTTACGTTCTGTATCTCTCCCGAATTGGGAGGTTTGTTGTTAATAGTGAATTAATAAAAAAGGATTTCAAATCCCTTTACGTGCAGTTATTCTCCAGCCCAGCAGTTACACCAGAACATAGCGTACCTTTCGCTCCCTGTTCCAGTTCAGGACATAGAACGTAAGGATAAGAACCCTTTACAGAATTTACCATGTTCTCAAAGAATACACACAGAATGCTAAGTCCTGATACCTTGACAAAAAGACGGTGCAGGTGTCGTTCCTTTCTTTTTTTTTGGCCTGACTTGACTCTGCTCTGCTTCGTGCCTTGAGCAGGTTTTTGTGCAGTTTTAAGGATGTTCTTCATCTAGGAAGCGGGGCTTTTGCTCCCTCAGTTTCCCCCCCGGGGGTTGACTCAGGAGAATTCCTGGGAAGTACTGGCTAGGATCTGTACGGCTATTGTACCTTATTCTTCACAGGACTAGAACCCGGGTATTGTACCTAGGATGGGATCAGGCTCGACAGGGACCGTACTGGTACTGTCTTGTCCGCTCCCTTGGCTGTGGTGGAGCTGATAAAAACAGACAAGGAGGAGGGCGTGGGACTATGCCTGTATAACCACAAAGGTAAAGTTAAGGCGTCCCCGTCCCTCCGTAATGCGTGTCCCTATAATGCGTGCTCCCTCAGTTTTTTGCAATGATTACCAGTTAAAATGTTATTTGCTGGCCTCGGGCCTTAATCAGTAATGCCTTTCCGTAGTACATCCTACATAAAAGGGCTGTTTGCCCCTCAATATGATCCTATAGGAAATAAACTTCAAATCGTAAATCGCTTATAAAATAAAAAAAATATCCTGCATTGTGATCCTTTCTTATTTTTTATGTTCTGCAATAACCTGGAATTCTACTTTTAATGATGGTTGCCTAAATATATGCCTTACATCTTGATTATTCCATCATCTGTGGTCATCTTTTTGAATTTTCTTTTCTAAATGGGTTCTTCAGTTGCTGTGTCTACGTCTCCAGCGAGTTTCAGCCCTCTCCGGCTAGCGTTCTTTACGTAGGCCCACGTTCCGGTAAAGTTTTCCGTTGGTGATCCGTTCCAGTCTACGCATGGAGCCGACGACCTGTGCTTCAAGACGATTGCTTTTTATCTGCTTCAGCTAAGTTCCCTTTTGTCTTTTCCTTCTTAACTGGGTTAATCTTAATTAAAAGAAAAAATTAATTATCTTAATCGTAACTTACTTATCGTAACTTAATCGGAACTTTGTATAAAGGATTTTTAAATTGTTAAGAAATCGGAAACTTTGTTTTATTTGGTGAACTAAAAAAATGCTGAGTTAATGTAAGTTGTAGAATTGTACTTGCTGAGTTAAAGAAAAATTTAAAATTTGAAATAGAATTTTGCTGTTATGTTAATAATCTAAATCTTCTTAAGAAGGTGGTTCTGCGGTACTCTGTTAATTGAATGCAAAATATTAGAAAACGTTTGATGAGCTAAAATAAGATATCTGATTTCAGGATTTTTTCTTCATTGGTGGTATTCTTTAATTCTCTGTGAAATAAAAAAAGAAGATAATTTTAAGTTGCTAGGAATATTAGCATTCCTTTTGTTTTCTGTGCAATAATATAAATTTTAACTTTGTTCTGAATAATAGAAATTTTGTATTTTTTCTGTGCAATAATAAGATGAAAAGAATATATATTTAGCTTGTTTAAAAAATGCTTAAATTGTTAAGAGATAATATAGTTATGTTGGATAATTAGAATAATAGATAGTTACTTAAAATTTGAAGGTGTTGATTTTTTATGAAATTACTGAATTGTTAAAACAAGGATGTTTCGCTGTCAATATTAGAATTTTCTTAGATTATTTTCACTCTCCGGAGAAAAGGGGGTTTTTTTTATTATTTAGTTTGATATTGATTTCTCATAATTTGATCTGTTTGGACAAATAGACGCTAAGGTTTTTCTAAAAAGTTAATACTGATTATTGTATTTCTTTTTTGAAATGTTTATTCCATTTATTCACTAGCATCAAGGTTCAAGGGTTATTCACTAAAATTACAAAATTGACAACGCAATGGTTAAATTTGTTTTGTTGTGTTCTTTCCTTCTCTAGAGAGGCATAACAGTCCTAATTTGCCAATACGTACAGATTTCCAATCAAGTAACCTTTATTATGACAGATATACAATGCGTTAATTTTAAACGGAAAAAAAACTCATCATTTGAGTCTTGTATTTCTATTATTTGAATTTATTGTTTAGTTCTTCCCGATGCTAAAACTGTTTAAATACTTTCTGTGCTCCTGTTTACCCCAAAATAGCTATTGGCAATGAGCAGAATTCAACAAAAAAGTCAGATAATACACTCACGTTTGTGAAAATTGCAACACCATGAAGGACTTACGCGAGTGAGCTGAAATTTTCAGGAAATGCAAAGTAGCGCATGATATGCAAATGATTAGAATTGCAAATCCGTAGCGCATGCGTATGCTGAGCAGCGCCCTCTGAACGGCTGATGGATCCGAATAAATAGACGGCTGCAGCGAGGCGTGTATGGTTATCGGTGGTTATCTGCTAGTGGTAAACGTTAACTCAATCTGTACTTATGCCTCGTCGACGAAAGAGAGCGAGATTTGAACAACTTACAGAGTTTGAACGAGGGAGAATCATCGGCCTTCGTGAAGCTGGATTGTCGTATCGTGCAGTAGCCTCTCGTGTGCAGCGTAACA
>KK114379.1:0-16740 GCA_000611955.2 Stegodyphus mimosarum | reverse complement strand
CTTTTTTTCGCGTTTACGCCGGAAACAACTAATTAGCAAAATCACGAAACTTCAAAAGCAGCATACGTTTAGAATTCCCGAAGTAAGGTAAAATGTTGGTATACTATTTTCCTGTTTTTTCTCACTTTTTTTCATTTCATCATATCAATGTTCAGTTTTCTTAGTAAAACATCTTGCAAAACTTCTGTTTATATTTTTATTATTAACGTTTCGCGTATTAATTTTAGTTATTAAATAAGATATTCTTCTCAGTTACGCCCTTTGAAATTTATTTAAAAAGCAAAATCGCGAAATATTTCAAAACAGCATATTTTTAGCATTTCCGAAAGGTAGACTTGCGCGCTGGAGGCAAAAGTATTTTATTTCGTACAATGTTGCCACTGTTCGCTTTCAAATCGTTGAGCTTGTTAATAAAAAAAAATTAAAGTTTTACAAAATAAGAAATAAACAATAAAAATGCATCATGTCATTCTCTTAAAATACTGAATATTTTTAATTAGGTAGATAATGAATTAAATGCATTTTTACTATTTAAATCAATCCGATTCAAAAGTAAGAAACGAATTTTCTTAGGAACTGCATGTATTGTTTTTAAATAGCTTAGTTTGGTAATCCCCAACAGAGAGTTTCAAAGATAAATACATTTTGCCGAATCGTAACAGACTCGAATGAAAAGTGAAATCACGCATTTTTAGTGATTCGACACAAAATCCTCTTTCGAGACAAGCCTTTTGATCTAATAAGAAAACATTTAATGACAAAAACGTGGTTGCAATTTTGTGCAACGTTTTGTGATTTTATGCTAAGCTGTTAATTGCACGCGATTGACTTGTTCTTAATTTATGCGGATTCTGTTTATAGTTTTAGTTCTTATATGAATGGGAAATCTTGTTTTATAAGGATGTATATTTGAAAGCATTAATTTTGGCTTCTCAGTACGGTTTCCTTTTGAAAGGCAAATTTTATATAATCGAGAGATGACAAATCTATGAGGACGTGATATTCAGTTGAGTTTATGCTTCATAGATTGAACACGTTTCATACCCATCAAAGACATTCCAGCTTCATGCATTAATTTTGTATGCAGTTTCACCAACGCTTTTCTTCTGCGTATATGTTAACTTGTTCCCTCGAGCTTCTTTACCTTACTTCAACCTCATTTATCTTACATCACTTTGCAGCATGAGCGGCTCATGGGAACTTGTCTATTCTTCACTACTAATGTATAGAATCTGTGTTTAAGAGTTCATAATTTTGTACAATTTATGATGCTTAATATTATCTTCATTAATGAACATTCACTAGATACAAAGAAATCAAACGCTCAAAACTTATGAAAGAATTGTTTAACTGCCATAGTAGTTTCTATAAACAATTACTCTGAAGTGAGTAAGAACCTAAATTTATACAGAACTAGACGTTAAGAAACTTCGAGCGTTTGCGGAATATTTGAAGCATCAAGAATAAGCATAAAGCTTCTGCAATGTGCAAAAAATGACCGAGCATCATCTGCTTACAAAGAGACGAAATTCAGCATGGCGAATTTCCGCGTTCAAAATATTGTTACGTGCGTACGGGTTCGTTATATATTGAATGCAAAAGTCGTAAAAAGTTAACAAAAATTTGTTCTTTCCACAAGAAATAAATTAAAATGCTGAAATATTTCTTCACAGATATTCGCACAATATCACAATATCTCAAACGTTTAGCAAAAACTCAGTTCAAAACAGATAACATAATTCTATCTCACAGCGAAATCGCTACAGCATTAAATAAAAAAACAGCAGTTCGCTTTTTACAGCTGCAACTAAAGCTGTATGTAAGTAAAGCGTCGATACTTCAATGGGAGAAATTGCGCTTCGTAACGACCGCAGCGCTCGTAGCGGTGGCGATGTGGAAACACAATCAGTAAAACTGCGCATGCTACTTTTCTTTTCAGTCATTGGTTGTTTTGATTTGGTTGTTTGTTTGATTCTACCGAAATCTTGTTAGCTTCTCACGTGCTTTGGTTGTGTTATTTATAACTTATTAATTTTGAACTTTTTAATTAAAAAAAGGCTCTTTTCAGAACCATTTTTTTTTAATTTTCTCTAATGGCGTATCGATACTGCGGATTAAGAATTGCAAGAGTAAGATTTCGTCGAATTCTGATGGAATACATTTCTACACGTTTCCTTGAGACGTTGCGTACTTAAGGAAGTAATAAAGAAGAGTTTTAAGGAAGTAATAAAGAAGAGTTTTAGAATATGTATTGTTGAAATAAAAGGTAAAAAAATCTGATAATTAAAAGAATTATTCCCCTATATTTTCTAATAACGCAGGTACTTTTTTATTCTCTTTCAAAAATATTCAGAGAAAGTTATGTACTATTTAATGTATTTCACTATTAAAGTAAAAAGAGCGCTAATTTGAAATGGACTGAATTGAGCATTAATTACAAATTGACTTGGATTTTTTTCATTTCAAAGATGCCTCAGAAGCTAAAAAAATCATGTCATATTTGAGAAAGTATTTTAGGTAGAATCTCTATAAGTCGAGAAGAAATAATGTATAATTTTAACGTTAATAACAATAAACTTTGCTTAAAAATGTATTCTTTTCATATACTTAGGACTATGAAATACTGTACAAATAGAAAATATATACATTTATATATATAATTACGACGCAATTGCAAAATATTTACATCCAATCGTGTCAAAACTCATTGCGGCCTCTCCATGTTATTTCCAACCTCCATGACGTCATTGCAGGGGAAAGGAGGAGGGGAAGAGATTTAGTTTACATCGCCACCACTGCAGTGGATTGGCGCTGCAATTTGACGTCATGTTATAGTATGAGAGTGCCGACGCTTTACTTACATACAGCTTTGGCTACAACTGCCACAGCAACAACAACAACAACTGAGATGAGTCTAGTCTAGTCTGGACAACTATTGCTGGGATATTACCAATTATGGGCAACTTATCCAGCTCACTGAGGCATTGCATAGAGCCCCTGACGTGCAATTTCCTTAAATTAAATAAAACCAAATATGCGGTATGAAAGAGATGGCATTTGTATCGCAAGGTTGCAATAAACCACAGTTCTGCAATGTAGAGAGAAGTCCTAACTAAAATCCTGACCGCGGCAGAGCCGCGTTAAACTGAGATGAGCTGTTTCAGCTTGGCTTTTGTAAGCTTTTTAATTATCAGTAGAACAATCACGATTTTTCTAGATTTTTCTGGATGGCAAGAGTAATTACGAGATATTTATTTATTAAGCATTAAATGCACGCGCTCTTTTATTTTTATTGTTATTTATTTTCGACGTAGCTTTCTCTTTAAAATCGTCTGCGTTGCACGGGGAAATAAAAAGGAATTTTAATTACAATTCTAAATAAATAGCCAAATAAATGTGAAATTCGTAACAATATAATTTCTAAATTTTCTAACTTTCGTTTTACTTTTTGATTTCTGATTATTTAAGTTTATTAAGTTTTTATTTATTTCATTTTCCCGAAGGGGGCCTATTAGAAATTACACTCCCATCCCTTAGAGTTCAACGGAGAAAAAACTGGCAAACTGCTGTGATTCCTGGTACGTTTAGTATTTCCTGCTTAGTATACAATCATTTACTTGCAGTTTGTTTATATATGAATCTGGCAACCCACTTTTGTTTGGAATAATGTAATCGCGAAATTACCGTTCCAAGCTACGCCGCATTTAATATACACTGCAGAAATGTTATTTATCTTTAAGATGTACGGATCACATTTGATCATTATATTAAACCATACCTGTAAATCGCCTCATTTATCTCTATGTGTTTGCGAAACGAAAATAAATCTGATATTAAACGAAGTTGAAATTTAAGTCAAAACAGAACCGCTGTTTCCCTGAATCGCTTTTACACATGGCTTCAAAGAATACTTTCCTCAAGTGGCAGCCTTTTTCCTTTTTCCAGGACGCAAAATCCACTCATTGAAAACAATAAACACCCTTCGAAGTGTTGAAAATCCTACTGACATATTTCTTGGCTGTAACACTAACAAAAAACATAAACACAATAAACACAAATCAGACACAATAAATACTTTCTGTCACTTTTCAGACCCCATCAACGTGAATTTAAAAATATACAATAAAATTCTGTATTTATATTTAAAGACGGATAAGCATAATGGACGCTATTTCATACAAACACTGTTTCAACATAATGGACGAAAATTATTTTGTACGAAGAAATAAAAATTTTAACAAATGGTAACAAATAGCTTAAAGAAAATACTACGTTAAACGAAAAGTAAAATTATGCATTTGGAAAAAGCGGTTTATGCAGCTCATCGCTAGAACAAAGCTTAGGTTTTGTTCTTTAACTACGACAGAAATTTTTTTATTCTTCGAAAGGAAAGTTTCAAGTTAAGCAAATCTATAATTAATTCTCCCTTGTGTTTATTTGAAAAATGCGTTATAATTTATTATCATCACTAGTAATAAAATATAAAAAGCAAACTGAAAAGTGAGTTCTTTATTGCCTTTATCCAAATTGTTAAACTGTTGACACAAAAATTATTTTCGTATACCTTTGAATATAATGGCGAATGAATCAGGATTTTATTATCCGTGTGTAAATTATTTATTATGTTATATATTCTGCATTCTAGCCAAAATGCAATACATTTCAATTAACTTAAAAATTGCAATATAATTTATTTACGAGTTGATTTTAATTTTCATAGGCTGCTTCCAAATTATTTTAACTGTGTAAAAATATAAAATACTTTTAAACTCATTACGTGACAATAATAAATTATTTTCCAAATTGCAAAGCACAAAAGTAAAATCACCTCATTAGTGACAAAATTTCTACGCAAAAATAATAGACATCTTTCGCCGTTTATTAATAAATTATAAAAAACACACTATTCTATTTTAAAATGCTGTAATTTAATTGGTAAAATGGTCATGACAAGACAACGGTATATAATACTATGGTAAAATGGTATATAATTGTTCAAAGGAAGAATCTGATGCATAAACCACATGAATTCCTGGTACGGAATGTTAAATGATACGCACTTTTTGCTGCATTTCATTTAAACATATTTCCTCGAATTTCATTAGAGATACATCTCTCATTCAATTAATTCAGTTCTCGCTTCGCGACAAAGCAAAAATGCATGAAACCTTATATTTATCTTTATTAAAAGTTGAAAAATATAGAAAAATATAAAACGTAAACACAGTTAAACAATTTGAAGAACAATTTTTACAGATAAAATAAAAGTTTCTACGCAAAAACAAACAATTCGGGCAACAATCAAGAAGGCATATTTTTCGGTGCACAAAACTGAAAGCTTACTTTGGTCTCACTCGGCAAAAAGACATTGAAGTCGTAGAAATTTGCTGTGAACCATATGCTACGTCAAAATATGGGATAATTTAATAACTTAAATGATAATTCCAGAATGGATTAAGCATGACTTAATTTGCAATAATAAAAGAAGACGTTATCCTTGTTGATGCGAAATTTGTTTCTCTAGATTGGCAATAAATCCACTATTCTGCTAAGTTTCAAATGTAAACAAATATGGCTGCTATGGTAAAAATAATTAGCCGCATTTAAATAACTTTTAAACTGTTGTTAATTCTATAACTATTGCGTGAAAGCTAATTAAAGTCATACAAACCCTAACCGGAAGATAAGAACAATATAATTCAATCATTTTTAAAGCAAAAAATGCACAATTTATCAACATATGAATAAAAAGACTGAGCTTAATGAGCGGAATAACAGAGTGGGTATATATCTATTTATATACTTTTGGTGCGGCCGATTGCCACTAAAAACTACATGCTATAGTCTTTAACTATAGCATGCTATAGTCTACAGCTACATGCTATAGTAGTCCTATATACAAAATTTCAATGTTCTGAGGTTACTCGTTCTTGAGTTATGCGAGATTATTTAATCATTTGTTTTAGATACTCTACATACATATACACATATGTACATACGTACATACGTCTATGTTCGTTTAGACTCCATGAAAAAATCTCTCCTGAATCCCTTTTAAATTAGTTTTATAATTCGTTTGGGAAAAAAAGTCTATTCTGTCCTTACATACAGATGTCACACAAAAACATCAGACGTGTGGAGGTCGCTCTGCGATTCCCTTTGGGTACAATAGCAATATATCGATCTTCCGCGGGGGTAGTAATCCTTGGGCGACCGGCTACGGGCCTTCGGGCAACTATCTGTGTGGTTTGGAATTGTTTCCATTCATGTGAAATTACAGAATTATGAACGCCGAAGAAAAGAGCAACATCTGTGATCGACTGTCCTGCTTCAGTGCGCCCCACAGCACGCCAGCGCTCGGAATCTTCCATTCGTCTTCTGGAAGTCATAGAAACACTTATGTCTTGAAAACAAATTGTACGAAAGTTTTAAAAACCTTCTATCAACACTTACAATCAACTTCTGTAACTCTTCATAAAGTTGGCTTCCTATAAGACTGCCTTTTTTGCATATTTCTTGACATAAAAGCGCGATTGGCTGTTATCTAACATATTTGCATACTTCCATCTACCTCTACAGCGAATTGCATCCTCTTTAATTCTGATTGGCTGCCGGAAATTAGCATTTTCCTCTGCGCGCTTAACTTTTGGAAGTGAGTGTATAAAAGCCCCGCTTTTTTATATAAAAACCACCCTTTTTTAAGATAGCTTTAGGCAAAGAATTCCAGTTAGTGAACTATTTGGATAAGTTTAAGCATAAAACATTTCGAAATCTATAATTGCGAAATCTTCAGAGATACTCGAGAAATGAACTGGATCCCTTATCGATACCTCTTATGTACAGAAACACGCGGTTTCTGAACTTAATTTAAGGATCAAACGCAGTTCTTCATTACTAGATATATCACCAATGGCGAGCATTCAAAGTTAAATCGAAATACAAATTATCGTGCTAGTTTTAATTTTGCTTTTCTGTGCTTGAATGAATATGTTGTTTTGCGCGAATAAAATGCAAATCCGATAATTTTTAAATCTACAGCAATGCGTATCAGATGTAAGTTTTTTACTATTAATTCGCATTTCAATATTAAATTTATAAAAGTTCAAATTGTTTGTTTTTCACTAATTAATATTTTATTTACTAGATTATTTTACTACCTTGACCATATAAAATGTAAGATTTTAATTTTACACAATCTTTTCACACATAGCTTTTCTCAGCTCGAGTAACTTTAAGGAAAGCATCTACCTGAACTGCGTAACCGATCACTACAGAGGTAAATGATTATAAAAACTACACAGTCCAGTCACATTAATGTGACCACCACGTACTTTCCATGTCAGAGTTAAATAACCAATCACAGAAGGCAGGTGGCAGCACAGTGCAGTTGAGCGTATATAAAGGGTGTGTGAGGGCTTCGGAAAACATTTCAGTCGTTGGCGTAATGCAGAAACGAAGCGATTTATCCGACTTACAAAAGGGCATGATCATTGGCTTTCGGGCCAAGGGTGGAAGCATTTCCGAAACGGCTGAGTTTGTGAACTGTTCGCGTGCCGCCGTGGTAAAAGTGTACCGTGCATGGCAAAATGGGACTGTCCAAAATCAGCGACGTGGCAAATGTGGTGCACCACGGGCCATAGATGACAGAGGCGAACGACGGTTGCGGAGATGCGTTCGGGCAGATAGACGGGCTACCGTTGAGCAACTGACCACCAAAATGAACCAAGGGGCTACCAAAAGTGTCTCCCAAAGTACTATTCAGCGAACATTGCTGCGTCTGGGCCTCCGAAGCAGACGCCTGGTTCGTGCACCTATGCTGACTGCTGTTCATCGACGGCGAAGGCTAGAATTTGCACGCCAGTACAGCAGCTGGACGTCCACTGAGTGGCGACAGGTTGCGTTTTCGGATGAATCGCGTTTTATGCTCCATCGGACAGATGGACGTTGGCGTATAAGGCGTGAAACCTCTGAAAGGAACCACCCTGCAACCATTGCCGGAACGGTCCAAGCTGGAGGCGGGAGCATTATGGTCTGGGGAATGTTTTCCTGGCATTCTCTAGGTTCACTGATCATTGTGGAAGGCACAATGGATCAATACAAGTACGCATCTGTCCTTGCGGACCATGTTCACCCCTACATGCGCATTGTTTTTCCTCAGGATGATGGCATCTTCCAGCAGGACAATGCGAGGTGCCATACAGCTGCCAGTGTACGTGCGTGGTTCGAAGAGCACCAGGATGAGTTTACCGTCCTCCCCTGGCCAGCAAACTCACCTGACTTAAACCCAATCGAGCATCTGTGGGACCATCTCGATCGAGTTGTTCGCGCCATGGATCCTCAACCGCGTAATCTGGTCATCTGGCCACGGCATTAGAGTCGGCATGGCTCAGCATCCCAGAGAACACCTTCAGGGACCTATGTGACTCTCTTCCTGCACGTCTCGCAGCAGTCCGCTCTGGGAAAGGTGGTTATTCTGGCTTTTGACAGATGGTCACATTAATGTGACTGGACTGTGTAATTCGTTTAATAACATTAAATTACTTCTCATTTTCAAAACAATAACATTTTATATAAAACAAAGCAAAGTTAAAAGACGCGTTAGTACACGACTGCTAGCAGAATGGCAATGCTCACTGAGATACATTTACAGTTACATAATTACAATTTCTTTACGTAGTAAAATAATTTAAATAAAGAATTAGAGAATGAATAATAATTTAAATTTCAGTTACGATTGTATCATACTGCCAAATAATTTTGAAACTTTGCATTCTCACAATTGATGCGTGATTTATTAAATTAATAGCAATAAAAAGAACGATTTTCACTGAAACGTTCAGGCAATGAAAACAACAATGAGATCTCCATCTACCATGACAAAGTGATATATATTTTCCGGCATTTCAAACATCATTCGGGGGATATTTTTCGAAATATTCATGAGCAGAATAATCCCAATTATCATTCATTATATGATTACAGTCTTGTCAGAATAATTACCAATTCACATTAAAAACAATTTCTGCTAAATTAAAGGAAATTTAGCCAACATTGGTTTTACTCCCAAGTTAATTAGCTCCTTGTGTTGTTGTTCACTCGCCTGTAATTCTGCATTTTATTTTTAAGACGTCAACATAAAATAAGAGTTCTGAATTAATTTTAATTATATATTTTTAATAAGTACAGTAAATAACTGCTTAGCAGAACATCGCTCAAAAAAGTTCAAGTAGAGATGAGAAAGTAAATTGAATTTCTTCAGAGAAGAGTCATATACAGATTGTTTAAATATTGCTTTCGTTGCTAGCTTATTCTTAAAAATAAGTAAATACATATTTTACATCGAAACGAGTGATCTCGGGGTATTGATACAATAATGACCCGAAATTAATCTTTGCTCAGGATTCATGAATTCGACTAAGTGTCTTCATTCATGGATTGTGTCAAACAAAATTCATATTATATGGAGCTACGGTTGTAGATATTTTAGATACTTTTTGAAAGCAGGTGATGTGAAAAATGAGCTATGATCCCTCCTGTACTCAAAGCTCGGACCTTTCGAATAGGCATGCTAAGAAGGAGGGAGAAATACCTTATATGCTCCCCCTTTTAACTGGCGACTGGGATAGTCAGTCGCAAAATCCTGGTGGTGGAGAATCATCATCCACGAATCTTTTTAGCTCGGGCACCACTGTAGAATCATTAGGATTATTTTTTGACAGCAGGAGAAGAGACATCCCTCGCCGGGACTTGAACAATGGACTTCCCGGATACGCGCCGAGTGCGTTGACCACTACACCACGAAGGCATGCTAAGAAGGCGGAAGAAATACCTTATACGGTTACGGAAAATCCGAGTATTCCACAAGAATATTTCTTAAACTGGAAATATATGTTCTAGTTCCTAAATTAATTTGGAAATAATTCCCTCAAGGCCACAGGCTCTTTCAACATTAACGTCACTTTCTTAGAGAAGTACGAGAAAGAAGCTGTTAGAGCTCTTTTTGGCGAGACTCTGTTCTATCTGAGGGTTTAACTTTTCTTCAATTTTTTTTAGTCCTGGTTGAAGTTGGACTCGACGTAACGCCTTCCTTCGAATGTTCGTGGACAGGATAGCAGATCTAATAATGTTTTAAACAGTTAAATAATAACTTCAGGGGTGAATTCAATAGGTAGTTCTTGTTTGTATCTGTTTAAAAACACTGCCAATTTAATTAAAGAATTTCGAATATGAATTTCGTTTTTCTTCTGCATCGTTAAAAATATCTGTGGTTCGTAGAGACGGAGAAATTCCTAATTACCTAAGAATATCGGGACAAAATAAATGACAATTAATCACGCTTTTAAAATTTAGTTCCAAAGAAGTTTAGAAAATGGATAAATTCGACATCTGTAGTATTACTGAAAATCTAAATCGTATGGAAGATAAAATCGATGAATTGAGACTCCAGTATTGAAAGATGAAGCAGTTGAGGACTCTTGAAAACGAATTTGACGACCAAGGAAGCAGAATTTAAACATTGTAACATTCAGTACTGTAACTCTTGTAATCCTGAACCCGAAGAGAATACAGAACTCTATTTACCACGACTGAACTAATGCTGAACTGACACGTAGAGTATTTGTAGAAGAATTAAGGCCCGTTTCCACTACTGCGTATGCGTTTCTCCAATCAGCGAGTGAATTCATTTTGATTGACATCTGCTGTCAGTCGACGGATGACGGAACGGAGGAAGCTCAACAATGTTCAACTTCTATCCGTAGGTCTGCGGAAGCCTTGGCGTCACGTGGTAAAAAAGGAGCAATCAAGCGTCGTCACCAAAACTAATGCGGCAGAAGTAGCGATGAACGCTGGTTCAGGAAAAGAATGTTTTGCTAAAAATACTTATTTCCAAATTAACATTATAGTGAGAAATCTGCGTACTGAAAAAGACAGCAATCAGCCGAATTGAGTTAAAAATGATAAGAAAATAAGATAAATGCAACTACAGTACTAGTTCGCAGAGAGCAGTGATTACTGTCAAGGAAATCAGGCGCAAAAAAATATAATACCAAGTCCATGAAATAGGAAAATTCGTTCTGAAAATTATTTCCTAGTTCTGCATACACATTTACCTTTAATGGACATCTGACTATATCAGACTGCTATAGCAAATCAGATCTGGCATGAAAAGATTTGTTATTTTTTTTTTTTGAAACAGGAAAAATTAAAAACATTAATTAAAAATTAAATTTAATATCCTTTTAAATATTCCACTGCATCAAAGAGTATGTTAAATTTCTATTTCTCTGTTTACAAATATACCTTTTTGGCTGACATATATCTGTAAGCACATGGAACATATTTCTAGCAGTCCGTTTAACTTCAATTGGAATGCCGCTTTAAAAAATAATGTTTTCGTAAGATATGTTCTAGAAGCTGAAGAACAAACTCTGGTGAATTTTTTAGACGATAGCACACTGAAAAAGGGACAAAAAAATTTAGAATTCATTTACTTGATAATTGCTAATCACGTCAGCGTGCTGATAGCGTGGTGGTAAAACTGAGGGTAGCGAATTGCGGCTTTTTGCATCGTGAGTTCGAATCTGATACTGTTTTTCCAACCTGTTTGCAACTTTCTTAGCTCCATGTTTCAATTTGATCTACATTTGTGTTTTAAAACTTATTTCTATTATTGTGGGCATTAAATATAATGTTTCGTTTATGCTCTTATTTATGTTAATTTTCCCCTCAAGAATTCATTTTGAAAGTTATAATATAATACGAATTTAAAATAATTTATTTTGAAAAGTATAATATAAAACGAATTTGAAATATACTCTCTGTATATATACTTTCAATACCAATAAATATGAGATAGTATTAATGCTTTGAACATATTTAATAAAATAATTTTTAAAAACTTATTATAATATTTTAAAATTCAGTTCTCTGCAGATGAAGCACAGGAATTAATTAATTAAATATTTCCATTTTATTTACCTTAAGTATATGTATACATTTATAAAGAGAAAAAAGCTTATATTTTCCTATAAAAAGCTATGAATTTAAAATTTATAAATTCAAAATAATATTTTATGGAATATGCATAAAATATAACTGCGCATAGTGCATTTTAAAACAAACGAGATTTGTAATAAATTATCCAGCTATGACACTGAAGAAACTGATGCTAAAATTTTATATACTATCTGTTTTCTCTCCAAATTTGCGCATAATTTTAAAAATATACAGTCTCAGAGTTGGCGTACGCTTAAAACCGCTTGACTAGGAATTAATCAGAAACACCTAATAATGCTTTCTAATAATTATAATTTTACTTGTTTTGCTATTAATCATTATCATGATCTGTAATTTCCTGCAGGTGGAGAATGAACTCTTTCACTCGTAAGAACAAGATTCTGGATAGTCAGTGCCATGAATATCGTAAGAACATTATTGCATATATATTTCAAAATGTATAACATGTTTGAAGGTAAAGGATTCCCAGCAGATAATGGCAGATTTAACATCAGCTGGAATTACTCCTGTAAAGCCTCTTTTGATGCGTTAAAAGGATTCGTAGCACATAAAGCTAGGCCTTGTGAAATCTTGAATGATAATGGTAACGAATTTCGTTGGAACCAATCCATGAATTATATAAAAGTAGAGAAAAGTTTTTAGTGGGAAGGGGAATAAAAGAAAGGTTGAAGAATAAGCTGTTAAACAGAGAATAAAGTTTAATTTTAATCTACCACTTCCAAGAATTTTCAAAACGCACCAGGGTAAGGATGACATTGTCAGAATGGTTACAGTAAAGGATAGAAAAGGGAATATACCATCGTATAATAACAAAACCTGCAACTTTCATATTTCTAAATTTATGTAATTAGTGATCATTTTGACAAAAATTATGTTATTTTTACGGATTTCATACGTTCATATAGTTGTGAAGTGTCGTTTTATAAGTGATATTGCATCGGCGTAATGAGATACAATTTTGTAAAACTTGTTTTTGCTTGAAATTGCTTTAATGATTTCAGTGTTTATTTTAACTGTCATAATGTCTACTCGCACTACAAGGGGAGCAGGATACTGGCACCCTTTTGTCACGATTCAATTACATTCGAGATTTGAGTTTTTCGTCAACATTATAGTCCTAGTTGAAGTTGGGATCAATGTAACAGGCTTCTTTAAATGTTCTCAGTTCGGACAGCAGAATAAATGAATAATGTTTCATCGAATTAAAAAAAACCGTCATGGTTGAATTCAATAAGTAACTCTTGTGTGGCAGAATTTTTTGTTCCTGATGAAAGGGGACCCGTTTTGCTCACGAAATCGATTGGGATTTTACAAAATCTACGTCGAATACAAGGTTGTCGATTTGCCTCTTTTATTTTCCACGTCGGCGTGTTTCTCTTGCGTCTTGAAGTAACTCTTGTTTATACCTATTGAAAAATACAGTCCGTTTAAATAAAGGATTTTGAAAATAAATTACGTTTTCCTTCTGAATAGTCAAGAACAGAAGCCCTGAAGAAAGTAGTTGTATTTGAGCAGATTAGCAGTCAGTGACGTCATAAAAAAGCAAAGCATGTAGTATAGAAACCTTAATAAAATCATTAATTTGTCTTCTATGTGGCCTGGCAACTAGCCAGTTTTCTGCGTTTCTATTTGACATGGACATATATTTTAAATAACATTTCAAATTATACACAAGCAATATGATTTTACAAGCAAAGAACACAATTTATAGCAAACCTTTTTTCTTATTTGTTAATAATATATCTAATTAAAATAATTCAAAATGCATATTAATTTTCATTACGTTCAGATGATTATTACAAAAGCATTTTCAGCATTATCACATTTGAAAGAAAAGTTTTTCTAAAGCCATACGGTTTTCGAAAAACTCCTTTTAATCAAGTAGCTGAAATTAAAGGAAGAAAAACATGTTTGAGTAATCCGAACAGCTTCTGATCTATTAAATTATCTTGGTAGAAAATATGATATACAGACATTAGTTTTGATAAAGATGCATAAATTACGAAAATTATTAGTTAAAATTATCAGATAAAAACGAAAAAAAATTTTTCTCATAACTTTATCTATCAAATGAAGTTTGGTGGTAATGTAAAAATCCAAGAATTTGCGCCAAATAATCCACAAAGTTTAGATACCATATATTTAAGTTACTGATCAAATTTCAGTATTTGCCAAAAAAGCTATGCATATATTTAGACAAGTATCTGCATATATCCATGCTTACGTGCCTTACTATAAGAAAAACTTATCTCTTTTAATAAAAATCCAACCATGTAATATTTCCAACGAGATCTGGAACTCGAAGCATTAAATGTAAACAGCTTCTCTTCACTGGAAGTATTATCTGATAACAATTTGTTTAACTCTATGACACTTAACAGTTTATAGCCCATAATTTAAATTCTTCAGAAAGTCCTACATTTCATTTTATGGACAAGCTGACCAATTTTGTAACTTATCGTAGATTAAGCTTTTGCGATTAAAAGCAGTCTAATATTACTGATTATGACGAAACGTCGGGCACAGCTGGATAATCATTACTCAATCTAAAATCATTATCTGTCGTCAAGACGATACTTGCTCGATCGATATTATGTTATTAAAATTCAACGATGCCGGAATTAAATCCATATATGCCAATGAAAATTAAGAGTTCTGCTGGGAACAGTCTCACGATCATATCACGTACTGCCCTTATTCATGCTTTTCTACTAATTGGCGATGAAAGGTCGAAGTTCAATAAATGCACATCATTATTTAAATGTAAATAATCCTGAAAATATCTAATCTCCCACATTTTATTTAAACTTACAATAATCTTTGCCCTCAGAATATTACTCAAATTTTGATATTCATTTTTACAACACGTATTATCAATACAATAGAATTCAGATAGCTAGACCTGTCGCTACATTAACCCATTCGGATATCCAATAAATGCGGATAAATTGTCTTTTTCTCTGTCAGGTTGTAAAGAACTATCGCATTATTCTGTGCATGCTACCATAATATAAGTAGTAATTGACAAGTCCAGCTAACAAGCGGATTGGATTTTTATGTTATTGCAAAGCACTCTAGAGATGTCGACTTAAGCTTTCCTAAAGGAAGGGATGCCTTCGTGGCAGATGTTCTAAGGAAAACTCACTGATATTCATCTTAAACATGTAAGAATCTCCAAATGGGCCATGAAGTCAGCCCGTTTGCTGAGATTTGAACCCATGTCAAACTACCATTGTCTATCTCGATCGTTGGTGGGCCTTTAACAAGTGAAAGATTTACGGTTCAAATTTCGGTAAGAGTATGATATTGTGCTTCCTGCCTTCAAAACGCGCAAACGCCTCTACGTATAAACATGAATTAAATGTTTATGATCCATTATCTTTTCTTGCTCATCATACTTTAAAATAAGTCAAAAAGAAATAAAATTAAGCAATGAATTAAAGGTTCATTTACCTTAAACAAAAAACTAAGTTCTATTTCAATTAAACTAAACCATTGAACTCAACTTTTATTTACGATTAATAATTTTATTTTTTCTTAAAACTAAATAAGGCATCTTTTTATAACTTCATATACTGAAACGCATCGCATGAATTATTTTTGCTTGGATGAACATGTAAGCTTTATTTTAATTAGTTAGTTATTTCTCTTGTTAACTCTTTGGCTACACTCTCTCAAATTCGTATCTCAAATTTTCAAATAAATGTATACCCAAAGGGTTAAATCTTCCTTAAATTTATTATTTTTTCCATCATCCCTCCCCAAATATGGAAGTAAAATGAATTTAAATAGATAGGCAAAATGTAAGCTAGAGTACTGACAACTTCAGTCATCGCTGTAACTTTCTAATATTTTCCGAAAGCTGTTCAGCGGCTATATCTGGGTTATTTTCTCTGGAATCTGGGTTTTGCTTTTAGTTACATTTGAGATAACAAGTTGGAGTTGACTCGTTAATATTTTAATCCACTATTTGCTTCACAAATATTTAAAATATCGTTGTACACTCAGCCCGAGAAGCGTGGTTGTTTAAGTTTTGCTAACGATTTAGTTTTGTAGCCGAACTTTAAATAAATTTTTAATCGAATTAATACTAAATTCTTCAAATAGTATTCTTGGATTCAACGAAAAAGAAGAGACAAAGATTCTTAGCAGCTTACAAATGTTAAACACCTATTTCATTTTAGTGATATTAGGTTTCACTTTATTAAAATATTCCTGTTTCCATTCAAATAATGATAAATTATCGTCATGTGCGTACATGCTCGTAGTCGATCAAATGCACATAGAACAGACGATAGCTTGATAAAATTTACTTTCCCAAAATAACACTTTACTGTTCTGGAACCTTTCACAAAAGTATTCATACAGCTGTTCTCAGTACGACAGAGCACAATCAGCAGTTACCGTTCCAAACTACTAATGACTTTAAACACTAAATAATATAAAACGCCTCAATGTGTAACCTCGCGCTGCGATCTCTCAATACTCTAATTACTTTGAGCTATGAGCTAAACTCTGAACTGAACTGAGAGTTGATACCCTTTCCCGTCTTATGTAAATTCCTCCGGCATCCGTGAAGTTCCCCGGACCTTCGATTTCTCGAAATTGTTGGAAAGTGTTCTGGCCCTTATGGTACCAGACGTTAAATACTGACTGAAAAATTAAAACCTGAAATTAAATAATTTGCCTACAATAATATCAAAAACCAAATTTGTCAATTGC
>KK114378.1:340159-352021 GCA_000611955.2 Stegodyphus mimosarum | reverse complement strand
AATAGTAGATAAGCAGCTATCACAGCAGGAGGTACGGCGAGTACGTTTTAGGAATATGCGCCCGGCAATCCTCTCTGTCTTGTTCTCTACATCTCTCCTCCTCCAATCTATCATTCACTATTCCTTCAAAAATACCCTTAACGAACTCTTCGTCATACGCTGCACTTTCTTGAATTAGAGAGCTTACCTCCACAATCTTTAGATTCATTGAAGCCTCCTCCCCTAGTTTTAGTGCTAGGTTGTATAAGTCATTTTTTTTTCCTTTCTCCAAGAACGCCATTTTTAACCACAGCTTTACGGCGACAAATCACTTCTAAGCTAACTATCACTGTTCCCGCGCAACCTTACAAATCTAACCAAAATTAACCTTAATACACTAACACTTCAGTTTAAAAAAAAAACAAAATCAAAACCAAATGTTTAACTCATCTTCATAGCCACAAATTACATAAATCTATTAACACTCTTCAAGCAATTTAAACAAAAAATCACTATTTCTTGATCTTACAAATATTGTGCTAACATTAAGTCAATTCATTAAAATTAGAAAACTCCAAAGCAATTACTTAAAATGCAATTAGCAAAATGAACTCATTAACAAAAATTTAATTCTCAGATACTTCAAATTAAGTAATAAAAGGATCCAATATCTAGGTGAGCGCAAAACATTTCATCACTTCTATTCAAAAATATAATATTCACACAAGATACAAAATAAAATAGAAATTGCATATAATAAAAATTCAAAGTAACATATTCTTTGGGGTCAAATCCATTAACACACTTCAAGCCACAAAAAAAAATCACTATTTCTTGATCCCACAAATACTCTGCTAACATTAAACAATATCTAAATTAGTTATTTAGGGTTAGTCACTGCCTTAGTGTAAAAATCAAGGTACTTACCCCGTTCGATGACAAAACTCGTTGTGTAGAATCGTAGCGATTCTCTAAATCTCACTTGGAACAAACGAAGAAACTGGAATCAGGATGATTCTCTACAAACTTCACTGAATCGGGAGGATTCATCCACAGCATAAGATCAGGTTGATTCTCTACTTCGTGGAATCAGGATGATTCACTTAAAACTTCTTGAATCGAGATGATTCACTTCATTGAATCAGGATGATTCATCGCACAGCATATTTTCTTCATACTTCACTGAATCCGGTTGATTCTTTTCAAACTTAATTGAATAGGAATGATTCATCACACAGCACAGAAATCAGGATGATTCTCTTCATACTTCATTGAATTGGGTTGATTCATTCAAACTTCATTGAATCGGGATGATTCATTACACAGCATAGAAATCAGGATGATTTCGTTCCGTCAACTTATGTAGAACAATATCACTTCGTTTTTACTAGTGGGCCTTTAAAAATCCGACAAGCTGCCACCAGTTGTACCATAGTCGTATCTTCTTCAAATAACAACACATTTTCTAGGTTAAATATTTACTATACAACTATGTACAGATTACATTTTGGAAGAAATAAAACATTTTCGCTACAGTAGAGTGCGCTCTCTTCTCTTCCACATTCCACATAGATATCTCCCTTTACTCCCACCTGCGACCAGGGGGCAGTCCGCTTCCCTCTTCCGGGCGAGGTGAGAAGAAGAGTTCTGTATCCCTTCTTTGAGGGTGGGTAACCAAGTGTTCTTTAGAGCAAGGAGACGTTACAACGCGAACCTCTTTTTCGGGTACTGCAACTCCCAGTGTTGTGCATGAACAGCCTCTGCATTATGATTACGTAACTTTATGGTGTGGTTTTATGGCTGACTTCCTTTTCGACCCCTATTTCTTTGAGGAAGCATTCCTCAAGACCCGAGAAGGTGTGCGCATTACTGTGAACTTCTGTAAGAGAAACACAGTCCTATCTTACAAGAACGGGAATGTTTAGACACTACTGTCTTCGTGCAAGATGGTACAACACCTCATATTAGCCTACAAGTGAGGGAACTTATGCACAATTTTTAGGTGATCGGGTAGTTTCGAGAAGTCACCTGAACATCTGCCCAAATCTTTCTCCAGACTTGAATCCGTGTGACTGCAGCTTACGAGGATTCCTGAAAGATCGTGTTTATGGAGAAAGTACATGATCGTACTTGAATTGAAAACAAGCATATCACCTCAGTAGCTACATTTCCTTAAAAACTCTTAGCGCTACTGTTGAACGTACTATAACGTATTTTGAATGTGTGACTGATGCAAATGGAATACGCGTTGAACTAATGTTTGATTTCAGGTATCCACTTTGTGTTTTTTCTTTCACGTCGTGGTCGAAATTTGAACTTTGAATTTTTATTGCAATTTGCTTTTCCCCGTGATGCAAAAAAACATTTATACCAAGTTTCAAAGAAATAAGTCAATCAGAACGTTCTCTACATTAATGCATTGTATGAACACTATGCATGAAAGTATTCTGATGTGTACTCAATAAATAGTATTTTGTACGAATAATCAGTGTATCTATATGCATAATATATTTTGAAATAATATTTTTGTTAGGGGACATTTTTTTTGTCATAGAAGCTGTTTTCAAAAAAACTGAGAAAAAAGTATAATTAATTTTGAATTTATTGTAGTTTCAAAGTTGTCTTCTTTTTTCATACAGAGTTATTGACTATTACTAATAAGTCCTCTCAATACCCTTGTAGAGACAGGTATTTTTGGAAGCATCAGACATAAAAAATAAGCAAAGCCTTCGCCGGGAATCGAACCACGGACCTCGCGGTTACGCGTCGAGCATGCAGACCACAACACCACGAAGGCATGCGAAGAAGGCGGGAGAAATACCTTATACCCTGAATACTTAAGATAGGTGGCTCTGGAAGTGATTAACAGAATACCTGTTGAGGCAGTTCTGATATATACAGACGGCAGTAAGAATGAATATGGACACAGTGATAGTGGAGCTTTTATTAAATTTGGAGTGGAAGAAATACTCTCAAGCGTAGAAATAACCAATATCTGTTCCGTTTTTAGGTCTGAATCGATTGTTATTGATATAGCTTTGGACTATGTTTTAGAGCGACGTTTATCCGAGGAAACCTAAATCCTTACGGTCAACCGAAGTGTAATCCAATACCTAGGTAACTAGAGAAATATTAGAAACCTAGAAGAATTAAAATTATTGAAAAACCCAAGATCTTGTCCCATTCTTCTGCCCTACACCTACAATGCACACCGTCCCATGTAAATCTCAAATACACTCACGTTTGTGAAAATTGCAACACCAAGAAGGAATCGTCATAATTGAATGCAATTTAATACACAGTTGAGTGGTAGTGGTACAAATAAATGATTAAATGTTCAAAGCAAACAAACAAGAACAAGAGATCAGAATCAGTATTTTGTGTGGCCACCACGCGCCGCAATAAGTGCTGCTACACGACGTGGCATGGAGTCAAACAAAGTTTGAATGTCTGACTGAGGAAGAGCATTCCATATCGTTTGTACGCGTACCCAAAGTTCGTCTGCAGACGCAACAGGACGAGGATCACGAGCAAGACGCCGACCAATGACATCCCAAACATGTTCAATTGGCGACATATCCGGGGAACACGCAGGCCAAGGAAGAAGCTGTACCTGCTGCGCTGCAAAGAAGGATTTAACAATCCGAGCAGTATGAGGGCGGGCATTGTCCTGTTGAAATACAGCGCCTGGCAAGCTTTGAAGGAAGGGAACAGCTTCGGGCTGTAGAACTTCACGGATATACCGGTTGCTGTTCAGATTGCCCACAATTCGTAGCAATTGAGATCGTCTATGATATGCTATGGCGCCCCAGACCATAACTCCGGGTGTTCGTCCACTGTGGCGTTCGATAATGCACTCCGGAAGGTGGCGTTCACCGGCATAGCGTCTGACACGAATGCGGCCATCATGGTACCACAAATTAAAGCGGGATTCGTCAGAAAACACGACATGCTGCCAATCAGCACGCCAGTCTCTATGCTGATTGGCCCATTGTAGCCGCAGGCGGCGATGGTCGTGCGTTAGGGGGATCCTGTATAAAGGAGTCCGTGCGCGCAGTCCACACTGCAGCAGACGTCTACGAATTGATGAAGCACACAATGAAACACCTGTAGCTATTGACCACAGTGCTGCCAATTGTCTAGAGGAAGCTGTACGGTCCGTCCGCGCCATGCGGACCAGGTGTCTATCATCGCGAGCTGACGTCACATTTCGGGGTCCACTCCCGGATTTCCGAGTTGTCCGACACTCGTCCGTCCACTGCTTCCAAACGCGCATCACTGTGCTGCTGTTACGCTGCACACGAGAGGCTACTGCACGATACGACAATCCAGCTTCACGAAGGCCGATGATTCTCCCTCGTTCAAACTCTGTAAGTTGTTCAAATCTCGCTCTCTTTCGTCGACGAGGCATAAGTACAGATTGAGTTAACGTTTACCACTAGCAGATAACCACCGATAACCATACACGCCTCGCTACAACCGTCTATTTATTCGGATCCATCAGCCGTTCAGAGGGCGCTGCTCAGCATACGCATGCGCTACGGATTTGCAATTCTAATCATTTGCATATCATGCGCTACTTTGCATTTCCTGAAAATTTCAGCTCACTCGCGTAAGTCCTTCATGGTGTTGCAATTTTCACAAACGTGAGTGTATAATGATACAGTTGATAGACTAACAAAGGGGGTATTTCCGGGCATCAGGTTTATGCTGAACCTTCGACCTACCTTGAACTATAGTCGAGAGGAAAGGCTTTAATTAACATTTCATGGAGACAGCTACCGATATACTCATGGTATCATCTTATAGATCCTGGTACTGGTTTCGAGGTTGACAGGAAAGACCTGGCTTTGGCTCGTTGACTTCAGGACATTTAAGAACCCTCAGATATTCCCGTGGTACCCAAACTTTTCTCACTTGCGCCAGATGTAAAAACCATGAAGCTACTGCGCAACGTCTGCTTAGTTGTGTTGCCCTGGTGGCCGCAGATCTGCTGAAGAGACCAAATTTCGTGATCGAAGTTATGAAGGCGAATGAACTTATGGATCTGATCTGATTCATTTTTTCGTACTTTCGAGTTCTAACTCTCTTTTGAAGTTTAAAAATATCATCTTAATTTTCTTATTAAATTTGTCTAAGTATGTAAATATATTACAAAATTCAACTCTGGAGAATTCGCAAGGTGCGTAAAACTTGCTTTAAAAAAATAGTAGAAGAAAAAGAGGGGGAAGAGAGAAGTAAGTCGTGAGTTTTTTAAATAGCTCGTTCAAAATCATTTTCACGCATCGTAGATTGAAATGGATTCCTGATGAAACTATCATTAAATAAAAATATAACGAACCAAACCTATGAATTATTTTATAAATTAACATAAGCGGAATCGGTCAATTGGTACAATTTTCTGAAATTCTCTAAAGACGCTTTTACTGCTACTACTACTTGCTTATTAGCAGGCAATTCTGACAGAAATCCGAATATGGCACGAAAATGCAAGAAATAAACTCGTCGAAGCAGAAAGAACTCGGAGAGATAAATGCATAAGTTTGCCCAAACTTTTTCTTATACACCAATACCATTCCAAGAAATGAAAGTTGTTTTGAGCGTCGTTTCCAAACCACTTCGAATTTCGCCCAAATAATTCGTTTTATTGCAACTACTGCACGGATGCTGAATGCAGAAATCGTAAAGTTGTGTAAACATTTTGTGAAGGAATAGCAAAGCAAAGCTGACGTATTTTGTTTATCCGGCTCTTTCAATATATACTCGACGGAAAGACCATTCGACTCAAAGCATTTTCTAGCAACGATATGAAAATATTGCCTGTTTACTCGGTATACAAACATGCAAATATTTCAAGAAAAAAATTTTGTGCGAATATACTTTCGAGCAATTAAGTGTAAGGCAATGGCATCCTTTTGCTGGCTTCATAAACTTTATAACATCGATGTAAATAATAAAGGACTACCTATCGAACAAAATCGAAGATGAAAAAAAGAAGAATGGAATAAAAAGATTATGAAGATAAAAGTTTTATATAATTTCAGAAGGACAGGAAAGGAATTAAAATTATTAACTAAAGATAACAGATTTTGACTGCGTATTAGCAGCTTCTATGAAATATATTTCATCAATTGAAAAAGAAGTGCGAATAGTTTAAATAACAAAAGTTAAAAGAATTTTTGAGAGCTAAATAAGGATTAACAATGAAAGACTTAACCAGTTTCTCTTTTTGTTCCTATGTTCCGTATTACCCCCCTCGCGAAATTTGAAAACTCAATTTGAGCAAACCGCTCTGACAATAATGTTACAAATACCCCCAAAATTAAAATGTGATGCGAGAGCTTTGAAAAGTGAATGACGAATTTTATCGACTTTATGGAGCCGGAATTATCAATAATGGTTATGATATAACTGTAGTTTAAAAAGACGGATATGTCAGTGTATCGGCCAGTGCATTGCCTCTTTTCATAAATTAAATGCAATATGAATGATTACCCTTGTTTTTTCTGGTATCTTAACTTCTTATCTTCATTAAAGTTTTCTGCCTGAAGGTTTATTTTTTCTTGATTAAAATTTTAAGCAAATAATTTTAAATGTGTTTTTCATATTTTGTTTCATCATTTTTATCTTATTATTTGTTAATGGTTTTGATCTAAAAGACCTTCCGAAACGCACTAAAATTTTTCACCAGTCGGTTCTAAAATTCTTTTCGTAAATATCAGCTGTGTTGTTCGTTAGCTCAGCTAGCTTGCAGTTTCCGATACTGATACTTCATCCTATCACTATTATTTACGTTGTTGGCTTGAAACTTTTTCTAGCAAACATCCACTAAGTGTATCGTTTCAGTTATCCATCAGGACGAAATTCAACGAACAATACTTTATTTTAATAAACTCCACGATTGGCTTGCATCTCCTCCCACTCGTGGTTTCATTTCATCTCGCGCGTTTCACCACTATCACTCACTTTACATTTCATCTATCGAGTTCATATTATTGCCACAACTTTTTTAGTGATAATGAAGCCATCTAGCGATGAATTGTGGAATCACTAACAGTATAAAATTTATATATGCTATTTTAATCGTATTTCATAGCGGTAAACCATAGATAGGTGTCACATTTTAAAAGCTGTGAACAGTTCTTAAAGTAGGTTTCATATGCAATAAACAGAGATACATTTGCTTTGTTCATAAACTGCTCTAAAAAGGCTATGGATTTCCCCATAGTAAATCTCAGATGACTGCCAAATTTTTAAATTATTAGAAAACGTCATGAGGTAGAATTAAATATATAAAAAATCGGAAAGCCTTCATATTTTATATTACGTCCAAAGGGGAGTTTTTTTTAACATTTTATGTCTATGTCTTACCTTTATTTACTAAATATCATGTTTTTCGCACTTAAACACTTTAAATCAAATTCAATTCAACAGGAATATCACACACACACACAAAAAAAGAAACCTAGCACAAAAAGTATCCGTGCTTGAAGATGCACGCAATGTTAATGCGAACGGAACGCTTTGAAATCATTGAGTTTCTTAATCAAAAGTTCGTTAAAAATCTATAAAATATGAAATAGATAATGAAACAGATTCTAAATTTGGGCTTCCAGATTCCCATATTCGGGTGAAGAACTACGTTATTCAAAACTGGATGTCTCTAGATACCGCTGTTTTTTCACAATGCAAGAAACACACATATATTGGTGCAGGTTCTTCATTATTTAATTTCTTTAAATGCAATGCACGGCGATAATATTTGCTGCCCATATACAGAATATTTGCTGGCTATATACAGAATTTGAAAATGAAACGTCCCTATCCTGCAATCAATGCAATGCAAATCAATGCAATGTTTTTTTTCCTGCAATATCATAGGAAAAGAAAAAAGGCTAAAAATTTCGGTCAGATTCAAGTAGGTATCTACAGTAAAAAAAAAAAAAAAAAAAAAAAAAAAAAAAAAACAGAAAAGTACGTGTCACCGGTTTTCCGATTTCCAGCTCTTTGTGTTAATTGCAAAACAAGTTCATTTTCATTTTTTAAATTTGATGAAAAATAAAGTTAAAAAGTTAAATAAAAGCTTTTAAAAATTTTGTTAACACAAACTAGTTGACTGCTCTTGAGAAATATTTACTTTCATGTATGTAATAATATTTCTGGTATTCTAAATAATTTTAAGGATAATTCACTTTTATTTCCCCGAATATATGAATTTATCACGATCTGCACAGGGCAGGAATCTATAAAGGAATTGTGCTCGTCGTGTAAGGCTGATAAGACTGGCAAACACTGGAAATTGAAAGCTGATATCTTTCCCCTTTTGTAATAATGCAATAAAGTTACTTTTCAGTTAACCCGGAAAGTCCGAGTAAAGTTTTAAAATAAATATAAAAAAGGGCAACTGGTCTGAGTTTTTCCATCACAAAAGTTCGGCGACGTTACACCCGCTATAGTCAGCTAGATGCGTTTTCCCAAATTCTCATAACAACAACATAACATACAACATAACAGCTCATAACATAAATAAATGAATGAATAAAAAGTAGAAAACTTTCAGCTGGATGCATTTCCTCACATTCTAATAACAAAAAACGCAAAGAATACAAGCGAAGACAACGAAAAAAAAAACGAAATTCGTAACGAATTAAACAAAAACTCCGTTGTCCCTTTAACTTAAATAGCTGTAATGCGCAGTTTGTTTACACCACTCAATCTATGAAAACCAGAAGCAGAGAACAGAAAATAATGCTCATACACGAAGGCCAAAAGCCACATGACTTAACCGATGTGAAAACCTTTACCATTTAGCACCATCGACTGGCATTGAAAAATTCAAAAAATCGTTCCATTTTCATGTTACGTATACGCGACGCTGGGCCGAAGAGATCGATCGGAGCTCTTCGCGTATACGCGACGCTGGGTTGGTACGAGGGAATCGTTGAGTCGCGTATATGCGACGCTGGTCTCGAACGGGGTAAGGCTGCTTCTTTCACCCAATGTTTTAACTAGTAACTTCCCTGTAGTGAATTCACAGATAAAAACAAAGAAAGAAAGAAAGAAAAATAGGTACTTACTTACTATCCCGTCGACCGTTGACGGAAATTTCGGCAGTGGTCGCCAGTCGTCGATCGTTACTGCCGAATTCTAAAGGAAATGAGTTATTCGTAACTGGCACTAAATCGCGGCCGGTCAACGGGATAATGCGTAAGTAGCCAAATTTATTTTATTGTGAAGCATTTATGCTATAAGTGATATGGGTCTAAAAATTTCTCTAGGAAAAGAAATAATTTCATCATTAAACGAATTCGCATTTCCAATCGATTTTTATGAACTGAGCGTTTTACATGTTTAACTTTTGACTGAAGTTTATCTTATTCTGATAATACTGCACTCCATCATTATTTTGATCAATTCAGTTTCCAAAGCTCTGAAATTTTTCCCAAAAGATTTTACATAATAAAACTGCCTATGCTACGTACCTTCTCATGCACGTTCCTTCTTATTCTTCAGAATGACTATAACCACAACTCATGGCAAATACATCAGTTAGCGCGTACATTAAATTCTATTTTTGGTGCTCTTAGTCATGATTATTAATGTAATATAATTTGTATGAAAATTCATATTTGATGTTTCAGATAATTATAGCTTCAAAACACATAGGTTAAAATTAAAAAACGAACTTCAGTACGCCAATCAAAGTCTTGGAGAACAACGCTTCTGTCTTCAAAAACTGCGCGGAATTAAAGGACGTCTATTGATACAGAACTTAATTCGGAATCCTTACTCATTACTATTTTGTACTATTTTGTGAAAGTCAATCTAAACAAATCCAGTAGTATTTTATTTAGTTCAGCATGGTGTTTGTTACTAAGGTGAAACATTTGTCAGCAACGTTTAAACTATTCCTGATAAGGTTCAAATTTCGTACACGCACTGTTTTTGGATAACAATGCAATGATTTAAGTAATTGTTTCAAAATACGATTTAGAGTTTTTTAATTTAATATTTGAAAGCTTTTCTGCGCACATCTTCCTTTAACAAACAAACTAAAATTTCAGAAATTCGTTGTTTCACCATCGGAGCGGTAGGACTCTTTTAAAGAAATTTGTATTAATTTTTTTTCTAGGAAATCTTTTAAATTGCACAATTATTTCGACTACTTTCATGATTTAAAAATTTCAATATCTAAAAATGTATAGGTTAATAATTCTCAGTATTTCATAGAATATAAAACAAACTCTTAGTCTTATTAGTTAGATAGTCTTATTTCTGCGATTTTCTACATTTCTTTAAAATATGCTACAATGGGACACAGAATCGCTCCTTGTTTCGGTATCGCCGGGAAAAGTTCTTCAAAATTATTACGTTATAAGGAAATCTATCTCGACATTGATTTTTTCCATAAAATTATATATATTGTTCTCAGCAATTCCTCTTTTAAAACAAGGATGATTTAAAAATATTAATTAGGCGTCTTTTTAGATTTTTTTTAAACTAGCCGCATTCTTATAAGCTTTTGTTTGACTAGCTTATGGTGTTTCTTACTATATACAAAACTTTGCCATCCATCCATTTTTAAAAACCATTCTTGGATAAAATATCAAGCTCAAATTTTGCATACACATTCATTGTATATGCCAGTATAATGGAGTGTAACCTTTTTTTTACATAATTTGATTCAGACCCCTTAGTTCATCTGAAACATAGTTTCTGGAATTTTGGCAAAAAGCGCTGGATTTCTTTCCTTCTTTTCACATAGCAGAATTGTTGGAAGTAAAACAGTGGTTATTCAGTTTCGAAAAATGATTTATCAATTGAATTATTTGATTGGCGAAACTTTATGGAGATTAAAAAGCTGAAAATAAACTATGAAAAAAATTTAAATAAGCTTTTATTTTAAACTCGTAAAATAAAGTTTAACGAATGAACTAAAAGAACTAACTAATGAACTAAGAGAAGAAAAATAATTTAATACACAATTTCATAGGAACGAGAAATTAAATAATTCTCTTTGCAAAACTGATCTGCAGTTTTGTATTCCGAACAATAAAAGTTTGACGCTTAGATTACGAAATCTGTGAATAGCATTGTCAGAAATATAAGTCATGATCTTTATAAATTTGTTAAGGGCCCTCGCATTTTTATTATTTACGATATAACACTGTAGATGAATTTTGTGTAGGAAATTGTTTAATCTCTAAACTATATGTTAAATTACTTTTTTACATTTAGTTCATTAATTACGATGCGAGTTTTTCATAAAAAGCTTATTGTTGTTTCACTTTTCATTCGAGTGTCTTCACATTCAGGAAAACGTAAGCTATTATTCTTTTATATTAAATTTGTCTATTATTAATTAACAAACTAAATTATTTAAAAGCAATAGATGCATATCTTAAAAATGCTGTTTTTTTTTAAGATTTTAATCGGATTGCTTTTAAAAAAATGAATTTAATTCCCGACCTATCTAATTCAAAACAATAAATATTTTTTGGACTTACATTACATATTTATTTTTACTTTTTAAATATACAGAAGATGTATAACGTTCTCACGTTAGTCTAAATACATATTCATGTAATATCCTGTAAACTATTTCGCCATTCCTTCTGGGCCATCTATCGATAATCTCAACTGATAAACCATATTAAACTTTAAGAGTCCTTTTGGGCCATCGGTAAAATCTGAACCCTTCCAGACTTTACTTTTTGTATTTTTTTAGTCCAAAGGGATTTAGTCCCGAAGGACTATTACTTTCGTTTTGCGATTTTGCGTCGGAAACACAAAAACGGCGTATCACTTTTCAAATTGTTGCCACTAAATGTTATCGCTCTGCATTAAATTTTAAAAAATGAAAAATCTGCATAAATGTATGCA
>KK114378.1:314933-340144 GCA_000611955.2 Stegodyphus mimosarum | reverse complement strand
TTTTGACGTAGCTTTCTCTTCCCAGCAAGACCAACGTTGTAGAGAAAAACATTTTTATCTCCAGCGCGTGAGAGCGTGTACCGAAATTTCTAAAGATATGCAGAATTTAAAATTATTTTGCGATATTGCTGTTGAACTGAATTTTATGGTTTAAGTGCGAAGAACATGGTATTTAACAAGTAAAGGTAACACACAAAATGTTAAATAAACGCCCCTTTGGACGAATCTAAAATCTGAAACCTTTCAGATTTTTTTTATTTATTTATTTTATTATTATTTTTAGTATATTTATGCATATTTTAGAATTAACTTTGACTATTTGAGTTTGTACATACTATATACATATTACTTCGTTTCCTCCATTGTTATTTTATTTCATACATTCTGCATTTACGGTTCTTTAGTCTAGATAGGACAGAGCCTCAATTTTCTCTTTCTAATTAGATTTCGTCTCGCATAACAGGGACTCTGTACTTGAAGTTCCTAAATTTTGGTTCAATTAATTGTGCATGAAATAATGCTTTATATTTTCAGCGTTAACCCATGCAATTGCATATAACCCAAATATAATAATAAATACAATAATAAATAAATAATATATAAAAGTACCCAAATATCCAGCTTACTCCTCGTCGTATTTGTCTAGCAGAAGTTAAATAATTTCATGTTTATAATTAAATTAATTCAGGAATTGATACGTTATTTTATAACCCATTCAGAAATTCGCATTTATGTTTTAAATTGAGTTCTATCTTTATGGAAATCAAGAACCCTCTAACTAGAGTTTTCAGTACTCTGTCAGGGATAATTAATTCTACCGAACTGCGTGAAAGCGAGAACAGAATGAAATTTATTAATTATTTCCGGATGGTTGCCGCACGACACTATTAATTAGAGTTTCCCTCTCTTCTAATATATCCAATAAATAATCATATTTAGATCCGTTAGAAACAACCTCTTCTTTCGGACGTAAAGTTTCCGTGAATCTGATTCTCACATATTAGAGATTCAATAAGCTATAATCCTAACGATGGTCATCTGTATTTCCTCTATTTGGCTATCAGTTTTGCTCATATCTAAATTCATGTTTCATATTTGATTAATATTACTATTGTGATTTGTTTATAATTTATTAAGAATATTTCTCTTTTATTACTAAAAATAGCTTCCATAATAAATAAAGTTAAAATAAGAAAAGAAGAAGGGAATATTTTTGCTCTGTGAAGTAGCATGACTCCCTCCAGTGTCTTGCGAAATGCGCAGACTTTTGGTGTTAAATACGTCTGTAGTATATGTGCAGTATCAGCTAGTCCAAATTTCTTTTATCCGAAGCCGCATGGTAGAATTTATGCTGAGGAGTCTATAATAAAAGCAAATGTTTAAAAAATTAACAAGTTAGTCCATTTTATGTGGTTATTTACTATCATAAATAAATAACGTCATACCTCTTCTTCTATACAAACATGCCATATACAAATTTTAAATTTTGATGCGATACATTGAATACATTTCTTTAGCTAGAAAAATCAAGCATTTCTTTCTCATTTTCTTTTTCCGTTATTGTAACTGTGAAGTCATTTCAACAAATCATTTCAAGTAATCTAAAAACAAAATAAAACATAGTGGTCTTAACAATTAAACATGACGTTTTTCATTGAAATGAAAAATAACGCAGTAATTTGAAGCCGTTTATCTTTCCTTTTAATCCTTCCACACTTAAGAGTAAAATAAAGTAGAGGGATCCAGCATGTGTTGCACATGAACTACAACTGCAAATGCGAAATTTATTTTAAAATAAGTTGTCAGCTTACCAATGTTTTTGAATCATGTTAATTGTTTAATTTTTATTACACAGCTGATGTGAGGACCAACAGACAAAGGTTAGACCTAGATTAAATGATTTAATTAAGACATTAGAAGTGGAATGGATCGTTGAGTACAATTTTTTTCAATGCAAGTTGCAACTGTATTAGTTAACAGTGCCATTCGCAGGGACTGTCTTAAAGCCAGTGCAACCAGCAGCAGACTCTAGGAGACGCAAAAGTTTTAGAATTTCATGAAACGGTGATAATTTAGAAAATAATGAATTATATGTGTCCCACGACAGTTTCAACAAAAACTGTACAAATTTTCTCATTTTTATTTTAGAGCTATTTATCAAATTCCTTAGAAAGAACTGGCTGACATTTCTTTCAGAACACGTGATTTTCAATTGCGGATATTAGTTAAAAAATATTATCGAAATGACTTTGCACGTACCTTTGATCATCTTGTAAAGTATCTTTTCCTTCTTTCCGCATCCCTTCGTGGTGTAACTCGAAGTACACTGGACGCGTATTCGAGAGGTCTGGAGTTTGAATCCTTCAGTTTCTTCAGTTTTCTCACATTCAAAAATCATAAATTGAATAATCATAAAATCATATTTCATTCACATTGAAATCATAGACTCTACAATCTCATTAAGTTCTGTCTATTTAGTAAAAGGTTATTCAAAATGTTTTCGGTAAAAAAGAGTTAGATATTCAAAACATTCTGAAAAGGAATTCACACAAATATTTGGACACTTTGAACGAACGTTTATATATAATAAAACATGAAAATTTTGGTCATTGAATATTTCTTTGAATATCCTTTAGCTAAAATTATACTTTTCAGACGCTTTGACATGGATTCGACTAATATTTTCTTGTACGAATGCTCACTTTTTTTTCATTCCTTCATAAATATTGCTTTTAGTAGAGCTTTTAAAGAAACATGATGTTTCTCTATTCTTTTCTCCAGCTCATACATGTTTGATAGAATTTATGTTCGAAGAATATGGAGGAGTTTTGATAACTTCATAACAGTTGTATAACAGCCACAAACAAATATTTAGGCTTCTATGTTTAGGATTGAAATCCTGATACAACTTGAATGTATTTTACATTCCAAGTTTTCTTGCAGTTGCTTTCAGGTTTTCACTAAAAATACTTATGTGTGTATACTGATCCACATTATTTTTTATAAAAATTAAATTTTCCATTGGAGGACTACGTTGTTAAAAATTTGATCGCTCTAGCCACTGCTGTTTTTTCACAATGCGAGAAACATTCATGCATTCATGCAGATAATACATGGCGATAATATTTGGTGGCAACAATTTCAAAAGTGATAGAGTTGCCGTTTGAGACTAATACCTCTTTGGGTCTAACGCAAATCTATTACATTTGTATAAGTCAATCTGAAATTTCCCCTAAATTGAACTAATTGAAGTCAGCTGTCGATTTGAGTGCATTTATCTTTCAAATTTGTTTAAATAAATCATTCATGAAACATGTCATATTTTATACGTTTTAATGTTTCATATCACTTTCCTTTTTTACTTCCTCTTACGTAAGGTAAGTATTGTAAGGGAAGGTAAGTAAGGGCGAGTAAGTATTGTAAGGGAAGTATTGTAATCACGAAAAATTCCGAGTTTCATATTTGAACGAAAATATCCACTTTCACCGCTATGGAATGCAATTTAACAATGTTTTTGCATGACATCTGTACGTAAGGACAGAATAAAGGACTTTTTCCCCCGCATACGAATTATAAAACTGATTTAAAATGGATTGATAAGAGATTTTTTTCGTCGCGTCTGTACGTAAATACGTATGCATGTATCTCGCATGATTAAAAAACGACTAGCCTCAGAACTTTAAAATTTTATATAAAGGACTGCTATAACATGCAGTTCTATAACATGTAATTGTACACCTTATATATATATATATATACATATAAATATTACTGTGTTATTCGGCTCCAGTGAGCTCTGTTTTTTTTATTCTTATATGTTGGTAAATTTTGTATTTTTTGCTGATTGAATTATGTTGTTCTTATCTTCCGGTTAAGGTTTTTATGTCTTTAATTAATCTACATGCAATAGTTGTAGAATTATCAACAATTTAAAAGGTGTTTAAGTGCGGCTAAGCCTAATTTTTTTACCATAGCAGCCATTTTTGTTTACATTTGAAACTCAGCAGAATAGTGAATTAAGTCTTTCTGCACCTTCAGTGTCTTTCTGCCGAGTGAGACCAAAAGGAAACTTTTAGTTTTGTGCACGAAAAAATCTGTCTTCTTGCCTGCTGGCCGAATTGCTTGTTTTAGCGTTGAAACTGTAATTTTAATTGTAAAAAAAAATTAATTGTTTTAACTGTATTTGGCGTTTTATGTTTTTCTATATCTTTCAATTTTTAATGAAGATATTTTGAGTTTTCATGTATTTTTGCCTTGCCGCGAAGTGAGAACTGAATTAATTGAATGAGAAATATATCTCTAATGAAATTCAAAGAAATAAGGTTAAATAAAATGCGGGAAAAAATGCGTATAATTTAATATTCCGTACGAGGAAGTCATGTGGTGTATACATCAGATTTTGTATTATTTGCATAGACATTACTGATTCGGACATATTTATTCCTTAAGCTAGATGTTTATTATCTATTATTTTATTGCTATTATTTTGGAGGAGCAAGTAATGATGTAAAAACATTACATGCTTTATGTATCATTATTTCCCAATTAATACGATTTTTATTCTCTATTTATCAAATGCAAAGAACTGATAAACGCACTGATACGTAAAATTATTTACGTATTTTTATCTATTTTATATTTACTAGAGGCCAAATGAATGCAATATTAAACTCTGGTAATTTCCCGTAGCATGGATTGATTCTGTCCGTGGTTTTTGGTTTCTCTGTTTTAAAATATATTAATTTTTTATTAAATTTTATTACTGTGCATTTTCACATGACAATCCTAATAGAAATAAGACATTTTGCTGCTTTTTTTTTTCTTAGGGAAAGTCCATATATTTCTTACTTGATAATATCTCATGAAAAATAATTTAAATAAAATTCTTAAAAGCTGAAAGTAATGACATATTACAATTGTGAAACTTCGGCTTTTACGAAAATTATTTCATAGCAGTATTTTTGTCAACAGGTGGCGCTACCTCTGTTTCTTCTTTAGTCGGAACTTTCTCAAATATTGCTAACAGCGTGAGCACTGACCTTTTAATCGTCATTTTTACTCTTGTAGCTGAAAAGGTTTCTATTTAAAACCTCCAAAACTAGTCCTACAGAATTTATGCAGAATTTATACTGATTCTTGTTGCTCCAGTACTCCAACATTTGTTCTTCAGCGTATTATTTTAGTCAATATTATTTGTGATATGTTGTTCTAAATTATCTCTTTAGTAGAAGAGTTACCAATTTCTATAGCCAAACTGTTCGAAATGACCTCTTCAAATCATATATTTTAAATTAGTTTTGAATTACGTATTTATTTCTGATAAACGTGTTAATTCGGTTGAGCACAAAATTATATATATCTTTTTAAAAAGTTTTAAATCAAGGCTCAGATATTTGTTTAAAATACGGAAGCGAAAATATTAAATACAATTAATTTTTTTCTTCCGAAACCATAGTTTTTGACACTATCGTACATAAAAATGTATCACGCATTTTGAAAAGGGTGTAATTCGGAATTCTTAGAATTTCAACCTACTATTTCAGTTTCATTTTGTTAAGAAAACTGAAATTTCTCTTCAGGATAAAACTGATTTCGTAACCTCATATCTGCATTATTTAGAATTCTATCCAATGCTCATACGCACAACGTAAGTCAATGATACTATGATCTGTAACATCGAATTCAAAAACGTTGCTGATAGCAGAATTTTCAAATTTAGAACTTTTTCTTAAGAGCAGTAGTATTATTCTCGATATTATTCATTGGTTGATCAACTATTTCAAGATTTTTACAACTAACTAGAAAAGTATTTATGGTATATGTTGTGTCGTTTCGTTTTGGTTCTTCACATTTCTGTCATCCGTGGTCCTAATACAATAATAAAACTTCTTTCACACATTATTTTATTTATATATAAGAGGTAAATTATTATGTTACAAGATATTTACATATGATTAACATTAATTGATGTCAAATGGAGAAGTATACGCCTGCATACTATTGTGCAGTTCTGTCGAAGCTTGCGATGAGTGCACGCCTGCGATAATCGTGCAGCCACCCCCGACGTTGTCCAAACCCTAACAGTCTCCTCTCCTGTGGCAATCAGTCGCTAGAGGGAGTTGTACAAGCCTTTTCCCTCGAATACAAGAGGGAGGGAGGTATCAGACATTACAGTATATATCGGTAAAACATGGCAAGGTTCCAGTTATTAGCGAGAAAAATCTAACTATTGATTACAATAAAGAGACCAGCGGTGATGAGTGGTATCACAAACACATCAATAGCACTTTTTTTAAAAATAATCAGAGGTTTTTCTTGTATCACTTTGTGTCTGTATCACTTTTCAAACATTGCCACCAAATATCATCAACATAAATTATTTTTATACGAATAAAATGTATGGAAGCCCAAAACATTTAGGTATATTTTCAGACCCACGTTGCCTAAGATAAATCTTATAGCATTTCATCACTTTCTGTCGTGACAGTTTTAAAAACAAGTTACACAAAGAGCTAAGTTGCAAAATCATATTCAGATACCGTCTAGATATTCATTTAATTAAAGTTATAACATCCCATGCAGTCCCTTTCATAACAGAATTAGTTTACAACTTCTTAACAAAGAAAGAATATTAAAAAAAATTCTTTTGTTATTGATCCTCGTGTTGACTTAGCAATGAAATATTATTTGCGTTTCGTTTTCCAAATGGAATGCCCAAAGCGATCTTCGACATTTTGTTTAGAGAACGTGTGGGAAATGTTTGTCTACTCGTTGCTTGCTTCGTCGAAAACAAAATTTGTCAGGAAAACATGAAACTATATGTCAACAAGCCATTCTTTTCCTGATACAAATTCTTACCTCTGTCTAGTGAATGCAATATTCTCTGAGGAATATGATAAATAAGTTAGCAGTGTTTTGCTAACGTACTGCATGAAACAAATTTATGAAGTGCAGTAAGATATCGAATTTAGTCGCTTAATTCTTTTAAAATCTTGAGTTTTCGTTGTGAATTTCTTAATTAGAGATGTTCTGGAAAACTTGGAAACAACCATCATTAAACCGATTGTACGTTTTTCTTAGTTAATTTTTAAACTGTGCATCTGTTTATTATTAGAGCATATAATTTTACGGAAACTTATGTAATATATTTTCTAGTGATATACAGAATGTTTTTAATTTTCAAAATATTACAAACTATGCTTTTTTTAATAGTTTTAAGTCAGCTGCACTACTTTTTATAAAGTTTCAAGAATTCATTCTTCTTAAATCATTAGTTTAAAGTTGTATCAGGTGTCAATAATTATGGTAATTTATTACTTATAAAATGGTATTTTTATACGATGTAAATTTCTTTCGAGTATAATTTTCTTTTTAACTCCTTTTCGAATAACCAAAATGAGAGGATGTTTCCATTTCATGTCTAATGTTTAATCAGGTACTAAACGTTTTATCCATGAGAGTACAATAACGCTACTGTAAATTTATGTAAACATGTGCTTTTATTTCGTTTAGTTACTACTGAGTCTATTAATATTTAATTTGTAAAACCAGTAGAACCAGAGATATGGTTAGAAACCCTTTTAACGAGCCCTGACAATTTTTGGACTATTTAACCGATAAAATCGGTAATGCCCTTTCGAATGTTAACGGATACTTTAAATTGCGTAAAGACCAGATGGTGATGATGAGATAAGTTAAACAAGCTGAAATCTGAAGTGTTTCACAGGAAAATAAGTCGTCTGAGGAAGAATTTTCCAAACCAAGGAATGTATGATTCCCTCGGCTACTTTCTCTGTATGGTGCCGTGCATTTTCGTGAACTAATATTGCCTATATATCGGCTTACCATACGTCCTGCCTTCACCCGAGATCCCACTTTAATCACATTATCCTTATGCCTTGGCCAATTGGTCACTTTTCCCAGTTATTTGGTAACATTTCAAAAATGCCAAGTATACAAGAAGTAAAAATGTCACAGTCTCGGATAAACCTGCGATTTGGCCAAGTTGATGCAATACTTTCTATATAATACTTACTATACGCATTCCAAACGTAACGCAATCGACCTTTTTTTTTAAATGAAAAATCACTGGTGACGAAAAGTGGATCGTCTACAATAATATTAATCTAAAAAGATCATAATCCAAGTACGATGAATCAGCACAAATCATATCGAAAACTAAATTCTATCACAAAAAGATCATGCTGTGAGTTTGGTGGAATTACAAACGTGTATTTTAAGTTGTTTCTAAGAAACCAAACGATCAATTCAGATGTTTACTGCCTACAGCTTACGAAATTGGCGTAAGCAATCAAAGAGAAAAGGCCAAAATTCGCCAATCGCAAAGGAATCGTGTTCCACCATGATAATGCCAGAGCTCATACACCCTTAACAACATGTACGAAATTATTGGCACTTGGATAGGAAAGGATATCACATCCTCCATGTAGCCCCGACCTTTCACCATTGCATTATTATTTATTGCGAGGTTTGCAGAAATTTCAGTAATAAAGGGGACCTCAAATCGCCCTTGATTGAGTTTTTTGCTGGCAAAGACTAGAAGATCTGTGAGAGTCACGAAGATACCAGAAAGGGGGCAAAAGGTCATTGAACAGAATGCAAGATATTTGACTGCTAAAAAATTAATTTGTGTTTGTAATTTTTGTATAGAAAAAACCGAATTTTATTTCACACTATAAAACTTTCTTGCCAACCCGATAGATATTTTGAATTATCATATCACTGAATAAAGGAATCACAATTAATAAGAAAGACGAACCTTTTTTCATTTCTCATTTTTTGAAATCTCGAATAAACTGCATATAGCCCCAGCATTCACTGTTAAGCAGCGTTGTTCAGCCCTTTTTTTCTCACGATACTTATCTTTTATTTTAGCGATTGTCAAACATCTAGCTTTAAAAATTTGACGTTACACATTTAACTTTTAATGATATTCGAAAAACAATTAGTTCCGAACTGTCGAATTTTATCTTCAGTGCGTTGTCGCAATAAAGTTTCTTTTCGCAGAAGTGAATTATTACGAAGCTATCGCTTTGGAAAAACCTTGAATCCAAACAACTTTGTTAATCTTATTTCCTTAAAAATAATTTTAAGCCAATTGATAAACCGATAAGTGCTTAGAAAAACTAGTGATTTCTACAATGTCTGGTTAATGATTTTCTTTCGTAGCATCAACACATAGGTTCTACTGCGCGAACAGTAGTTACATGGACTAAATATTTCTATAAAAGTATTGATATATTTCGTGGAGTAGTTAAGGTGCTGCGGTGGATGTTTGGGAAACCAGCAGAAACGAAAGAATGAGAAAGAAAATAAGTTTACCATAGTCGGCTTCTTTCAATGGCAGAAGAGCAATATCAGAAAAATCGTGATTGTTTTCCATGAAATAATTCACCAATACAAATACATTGGTGGAAAATTTCTAGTAAATAGTGTTAGCATTATCAGTATTTTTAATAACTTTACGTATTACTTTGAAAATTCTGCCTCTCTCGTGAAAACTGCATAATCTTTCTAAGTTATAAAATGTAATTATATAATTGTTCTAATGAATTAAGGTCATTAAAATTCAGACATATGCAAATTAAATAATGAAGCATTTGGGAAAGAGCGACGTAAGGAATAGAAACGGTACTTCGCAACTTCATCAGCTGCTAGAATAAGATGACAATGTCGCTTGCCTTGGATTATACAAGGAGCGATCGCGGCTCGCTGTAGATTCATCAAGTAATCAGGTTAGATTGGATTAATTTACTTATCGCTTCAAAACTCTCGAGCTTCATTAGATACTGATTTTCTGCTCGTGAATTGCACAGTCCATACCTAACGAATTATGTGAATCTTTCGCTTCTAATAGTAAATGAGGTTTATTATTATAAGTTACCCACCTTACAAACGCTGCTTTAATTCTGTTTTTGTTACTTCATTGCATTCTTAATGCCGCGACTTGTAAGATAGGCTTATAATTAAGACAGATATATATATGTCTTCTTTGTCTAATATTTTATTGACGTTAAAGTACAGAATCAAGAAGTTTTACTGCTTTGTACGAAGTATTAGAAGTATATTGTAATCTCAAAAACATTCGGGTATCATATTTCAACAGGAATATCCATTTTGACCGTTCCCAAATCCATCTGGACGATTTTTTTGCGTGACGTTCGAACAGAATAAAGGACTGTTTTTTCCAAAACAGACGTAAAGTGGATGCAAACTCGGATAACTCAAAAACGATTAGTCGTTGGACGTTGAAATTTTGTATATTGGGCTGCTATACCATGTGCTTGTGCACGTTCCTTTTACATTTCAATCGTCAAAACTAAACGTGTACGTATATTTCTAAACTCACGCCCATACGCGGCTTCAAATTCATTACCCAGCCTTTATTTTCTCAACTGTCGGTCGTAGTCATATACTTCCAGTGTTTTAAATTACTAAATTATTCACATTTTGTAATGTTAAATTTAAAATAGACGTTTTAGACAAATTACGAAATTTAACTTTTAATGCGGTTTCCTGTACATTTATTTGGGAAAGATTTATACGCGTTTTGAAAAATAAATCAGAAGTAATTTAACTAAGGTACAACAAAAACTGACCGGGATATTTAATTTCAAAATTTGCAATTTTTGATGTCATTTTTCACGGAGATCAGTTAATTAGGTTTACTAGGCCGTACATGGAAGTCATGTGGTCTCCATATCCGATTTTTTTGTACTAGTTTAGACGAATAAAATAATTGACGTTAATATATTGAGATAATAAATTATCATGTTTTCTTCATAATATTGGTGAACGGAAATAATACTGAAGAGAATCAAGCCTAAATTAAAGATTTTAATAAACACTATTTTGCGAAAGCTCCCTTTCATATTAAAAGATGAAATAAATAACAGAGGTATAATTTTAATATTAAATTTTGCCCGCTGTGTCATTTTTAAAAATTATGCATTATACAGGATTATTCATAATTCTATAGAACATTTTTAAATTCTAAACCAGGCAACCGATACCAAACTTTTACACTGAAAGGAAAGTAAATGCATTAAAAGTGTTTATAAATTATATTTAACAAACGTGCAATGTGTCCCCTTTTTTTCGTACGACATATATTTGTGCGCCATTAGGAAAATTTACGTAAATATACTGGAAAGCTTTAGATGCCACAGTTGAAGAAAAATAGCGAACATTACATCTTTCAAAATCCTCATTACCACAGAAATCAGTAAGGAGAAACAAAATTTGTCACAAAGCTCAATAGGACGCAGAGGATGAGGAAATGACGCATTAATGGGATTACCAGTTCGGTCTTTGGTTTAAATCCCACGACTTTCTCTTTAGACATTTGTCAATAAAACTGCCTTTTCCTCCATTGCTCATAAATATGCAGCCCCATCTCAACCATATCACCGATACTCACAGGTATGCAATACCATCATAACTTATCCACCTCCGATACTATATTACTAAGCGTGGGCTGCTATTATACATACGTAGATCTCTGCCGTATTAACAAAAATTGATGTATTATGTAAAATACGCAAAAAGACATACATTTCGGAAGAGAAGCAGAGGCAGAATGACCTTGTATGTTTACACTAGCTGTACATAAATCACGTGATATCTGAGGTCATCGGAATGCATCTCATTAAGAAAGTTTCCCACTATTTCAACGTAATGAAATGTTGTACCAGTTGCATAATTTATATCTTAAATTTCCACAATAAAAGGGGTTTAGCTTCTTTTCATAATGCTGTTTTAACATCGTAAAATTTCAAACCCCATTTATTATTAAAATGAAAATATTCAAACCATTCACGAATGCAGGGAAAACATTTTTGTGAGATATGAGAATCGAATCTTTGTTTAACAAATGAGACAGAAATGAGCAGATCATTCCGTATCCGTAATAGCATTCAAAGATATACTCGTGCATACAAATAAATTCAACAAAATATATTTTATTTATATTTTTGGCAACAAAACTAATACGCAATATGCTTGAATTCTTGTTGTTCCAGCTTCTGTTAACCAAGTAACAGATTAATTACAATTTAAGAATGAGAAGTCCAAACGTGAAGTACGTTGAGCCATCAACAATTATAACAGCTTATCGATTTTCCTTAGCAAAAATTAAACGTCGCAGATGTTTCAGGGTTGGAAGACGAATAAGCTGGTAGGTTAAGTCTGCTTTTTTTTTATGTACTCCGTAGTTTCAGTGGGTGAGGATGCGTAGGTTTCCAGAGACTATCTTGTTTTCGAGAATAGCACCATTTGGGATATCAATCCTATCTCCATGATTGGCAATGATAATCACAGTTCCCTAGGAGAAAAATAACATTAGACACAACACATAACTATATTCTATAATATATATAAAGCATACAAAAATAGCCCAGAACTTTGTGGTGCGTCATCTAGATCAAACCTGTTCACAAATCATTTCTTGCTGAACAATATTTGAGCATATAAAGCGCCTACATTAATTCTGTCTTTAATTAGTTGTTTTATTAACTACATTATTTTATTAATTTTATTAATTAAGTCTTTAAACTGTTATGTAACTATATGCCATTCGTTCTATGAGGGCTGTGAGAAAAGCGATTTGGCATGCATGATAGCTAAATGGAAGAAATGAAAGAAAACGAGGGCTGTGAGAAAGTGTATGATTTGGCATGCGTGATAGCTAACTTGAGTAGGACCAACAGTACCTGATAGAAGTAATTGATAACATGCAATAATATTACATATTGCAGTGATATCTAACAGGGCTCATATATTGTCTTTCACACAACTATAATCTATTACAGTACCTTCCTTAGAGTCATCAATATAATAATATAGCTACACAGTCGCTGTGCTTACAGTTAATGACAGTGCTATTGTAATATTGAATGAGGTCTTTCAGAAAAATAAATGTTTAAAACATGCTATTATAATAATATGCATATATTTATTCTTTTACACGAATTAAAGGCGGTGCTAGTTAATATTTCAGGAAACAATGTAGTAGAACTTTGATTTTAATCGAAGTTATCAGTAAATACAATTGAATATCGAAACGAGAATTCGAAATTAAAGGTAACTTTCTTGATAAATTGAACGTTTGACTATCTGAAATAATTTTCTGCTCCCTTAAAGTTCGTCTTATCGAACTTCGATTGTGTTCGATCTATTTTAAAAAGAATGATTTGAAAACAAATATCTAATATACTTGCCGTTATAGTTTATTATCTTTAAAACAGGTCCTTATGATGAAATACCAACAGTTTTAGAGTTCTTATTAGGCTTATAGCAGCTTAGGAACTCTTCACTTGAGATGATATTCAAAAATCCTGTCATAGCTGCGTATACGTTTTCAGTTGTTCTAAATTAATGTCCATGAGTTAGGTTTTGAGCTTGGATAATGCAAAGAAATTCCAGGGAGCCAAATTAGGGCTGAATGATAGTTGAAAAAGCGTTGCGATTTTTTTAACCATAATATCTTTCACGGCCAATGAAAGATGAACGATTTGACATACTGTCGTGGTGAAGACACCAAATATTTGTAATTCTACGACGAACGCGCATACTCTTTCTCAAATTCTTGAGAACCTATAAATAAAAGTCTGTGGATAGCAGCAGTCTTTGTGATGCAATTCCTTTGAAGGAGAAAAAGAAGAGAAGGAAAAAAGCTGATGATTTGTTCATTCAAGGTATTGTTTGGTTGAAGTGATTTGGAAATGTATCACTCTTAACTATTTTTGACACAGACCTATAACTGATTTTACTTTAGAATTACGAAATATTGCTCACATACTTACAATGTGTTTATTACATAAGGCAGAGTTTCAATATTCATTACAGAAATAATGATTAACCCAGCTGTAGCCATCGTCAAGATTAGAAGTAACATTTCAGCAAATGCATATGATTCTATCTATTTGTAAGCAGTGCATTAAACTTAAGGGGGCAGTTCTTTAAAATATGTCAAGAATGAGCATATATGTAATAAAATATTTTGTTGTTGTGATGTAGATATGATGACAGAGTTTGCATAAACATGTAGCTGCAATCATAGCCGGTTTAACCCCTTCCTTTATTGCTGAAAAAACATCTTGAACATAAAATAAACAACTCAGTTGGCACTGTTTGGGCATCCTTTCTCGTCCAGTGACATTTGTGTTCTTTTACATTTTCATGGCAAGATATTTGATATACGAAAGATAAGTGGGCAATATATTAGCAAAGCAGCCAGAGTGAGAAGAATGCCCAGACTACTGCGTTAAAGTCAGGTTGAATACAATAAACTTATGGTTTTCTTTTATACTCTATTGGTTATTTAGAATTTTGGCCTGCAAGTTGTAATACATGATTGGTTGAAGTATTAGGCAAATATCTGTGTTATGAGTGTTACACAAGAATCGCATGAGAGACTGATTTTGAAATGGTGAAGTTCAGAGAAATTTATTATAAATAGACAAATAAAAAATGAGATTAAAGGGGCTATTGCAAATTAAAACTAGTGCTTTATCTTACTTATGTTACGTATGTATTCTAAAATTAGGTGCAACGCTAGAATAAATTTATCGTATATAATTTATAAACAATGGAGATTAAGTTTAGCTTATCGATATTTTTGGTTCTCATTTTGTTGATCAAGCATTGATGATATATTCACAATTTGAGTGTATAAAAACAAAAGGCCCAATAGACATTTTCAGCATTTGCATAGCCCTTGATAGCTGTGCTTACAAGACTGTAAATTAGTCGATTGATCTTTAATATTATTAGCATAATAAAATGACTGGCATGAGATTCTGTTTAATATTTTGTTTTAAAGAAGAGCTTTGTTGAAGAGTTTACAGTGATGGTAGTTTACATTACCAAAAAGTTTCAAATAAGTATTGCTTATATGATGAAGATCCTGTCATGATATTTAGCAGATACATGCCAGAAATTTTGTAATAAGTCCTGGCATTTCTCTGTGTTTCCTGTAAAGATAAAATTTGCATAGATCGTGAGTAAGGTCGAGTCATTTCCTTTCAAAGTGTGAAATCCAATGCTAGAGTTAATTCACACATTCTTTTCAGCAAACATCATTAAATAAAAAGAGTTTATTGCTGATACTCAAGTCAGTGAAGATTTTCATTTAAATAGTCTCTGTTTTCTCGGAATAACATTTAACTTTTAGGATCCTTCAAGACACTGTACATATTATGGTATTAAGTAGGTTTCCATTGTGTATTGGATCATCCAGATCAAACTTGTTGATATGTTTAATATATTAGCAATAAAAGTGTTGGAAGGGATAGAACTGTATTTATTGTAATGATTCTAAGTATTGTTCATCGTTATGAATGAAGCAGTTTTCAAGCAGCCAGATATCTTGGTTTGGTTTCTCTTCAAACTCTGGATTTCTTTATCCAAGACTACACGGAACCCATTTTGATATCGAATATGGTATGCCATCAATCGTCCTTTTAAATTGATAAAACTCATATTCACACGAGTATAAACCTGGACATTATGGTGGTTAGGCCATGTCACTCCATACTAGATCCTTAGCGGTATGTTGATGAGATCTGGATTTATGTTCATACCTTATACCTACACGGTATGTTTCCGCTTTTAACACCACTTAACCATATATCTCTGCACGAACTGGGGACGAAATTCATGTATGATAATTTGCCTTCAAAAGTTTCTGTTATGCTTTCGTAGTCTACGGCGAACATAAGCATGAATTTAGGTCCAAGCCTATTGGGAATGACACTGTTGGCCGTTTCTCTTTGGTTCGATCCACTGTTTGCTTGCTTTTAAATGGTTGGCATAATCTTATCCATGCTTCATCAGTGTTCAATGTATATTTCAGACGACTTCTTTGTTTCTTATGAAGTTGCGCATATCTTTCGCTATGACCCACATATACTGCCCATTGCTCTGGACTCAGTCTGTGCGAAACCTGTTTTGCATGTACAGTTAAATGGCTAAAACATCATGGCAAACAGACGAGCTTTATTGTGAGCCGAAAAAACCTTATTCGCCATAATCTCGGATGCACGAAAGTTTCGTTTACGTTTTGAATTCTGGTCTACGTTTTAGATCCACTTCTGGAATCACCTCCGCTATACTCGGTGACATTCCAGCCGCTGTCTTGGAATGGTGTAATGAATCCTCTGTGTTGAATTTGTTCAGAGCATTTGCTCCCATTACATTGTGCAATTTTTTATGCGTGTATTTTCGTGAAGCGTACAATAGATAATTTGACGCTGCAAATGAAGATCGATTGTATTTTTCTTGTATATCCACTTTCCTAGACGTCTAAGAATGAATGTTATAGTTCCATTAGCAGAAATTTGTCCGTACTTCCGGGTTAGCAACCATAGGGCACAAAGTAAAAGACCAATTGTCAAATATGAACATGAATAACTTATTTAGTTTCCAGTCACTCTCAGACTATATGTATTAAGTCGTGTGACCAATGAACACTTTACAGTTGCCTTTCCAATTCCATAGCTTCCTAGTACACCCTTAGAGTAATCAAGAAAGTAGCTACTAGCCCACGGGCAATAAACAGACACTGAGAAATAAGTGGACAAGAAGACGGCGCGTGGAAAATTTGCATTTTAATGATTTTTGAAACAATTATATTAACTTAATTATACAAATATTGCAACTCCGCATCTTTACAAAGATCAAACCAAAGTATGCTACAATAAAACTTTCATTCTAGTTGAACCGAGGTGCATGCAATATTTTTCGATTCTAAGAGACGAGCTGTCAGTCTAATACCTTAAAAATGTAACCACGATGTATGCATTAACGAACAAACTCGAAGGGGACGCTGAGGAAATTAAACCTCGATAAGGAGGCAGTTGTTCAAAAATGGTTGGGAAACTGTCATATCCAGTATCCAGAAGTAGACAAACCTGGTCCCAGTTGAAGGTACTTTTGCTTTCTCCCCCACGTAGATAAAGAATGTTGAGACTTAAGAGTTATTTCCATGTTATAAGTTATTTCTTCTTAAAAGCTAAGTGTTTTCGCTGTTAACTTATCTACATACTGTTATTAATATTATTTACTACATACTCTTTCGTAACTCTAAACTGGGTAGATCGCTTACTTTCAAAGAAACTCCTCTTCCAAAAGTGACATCACCAGAAACAGTGAGATGATCCAATTCAAGCATGTCTGGAATGGTGTCAAATCTGGATAGGAAGTCTCGCACCTGGAAAATAAGAAACGCATATTTTGTATAATTATTTTCTTTCTTTATTTTAGTAACAACATCTGAATGGATCTTTATAGCCTGAAAAACGAATTTAGAGGTTCTGTAGGTAATATAAATTCCCTTTTATAGCTCCCCAACTCATTTTCAACACCAACAAAGCACAGATTGCTTTGTATTGTATAAAAGAAAAACTAATTGTTTGAAGACTCTTATCACACATTTTAATCCCATCTGGATTCAAATAGCCTATTCCATTTGACTAAAAGTAATATCTTAGTTAGCCAGTTAGTTTTTCATTTCACTTCCTGCACAAAATGAATTAAAAAGCAAATAAGAAAGGTTAGGTTAGGTTATTCAATTATGGCAAAGCACACGAGGGCTATCTGCCTAATGGGAGGGATGCCTTCGTGGAGGACGTTCTAAGGGAAACTGGCTCGCATACACGTTACACATGGGGAAAACACGAAAACGCCAATGCAGCCAGTCCGTTCGCGGGATTCGAACCTCGGACCGAACTACCAGTGTTCTCGGCCGCTGGTGTGCCGGCAAATGAGAAAGAAAGAAATTTTTAAGACAACAGCTATTGCCGCCATAAAAGATCTAAATATTGAGTTTGTTGTTTCCAGTGAGCATTCCCTTATTTTCTTAAGGCAAGTATATCAAACCAAAGTTTAAATTTGCATTAAGAGTATTAGATTTTGAAGCGTTTCAACAGCTTGAAATCATATTTTCTAACAATAATTCTAATTACTTTCAAAAGAAATGACATGCAAATAGAAATTTTAAACAGCACCTTGTTCTGACCATTTTCGGGAAACCACAAACATCACAAGAAATATAATGGTAATATGTACAAAAAATTAACTAGAACTTTTCATTAACGAAAACTATATGATGTAATTAAAAATGCAAATAATTTTAAATGAAAGTTAAACTACAAATATATTCTTCGGGTGCATTATTTTAAAACATGCATTTTTAAAGCTTATTGCTGAGCAATATTTACAATTGTAATTTCTTTGGGAAACAATATTCTGTCGAATTTCATTTGCAGAACAAATATTTATAACGTTCAAAATTTGGAGAGTATACGACAGGAAAGGCTTACTTTCAAAAAATGCAAGTCTCCCAGCTTAACGAGAGGAGTCGATGGGAAAGCCCTCAAGGGACTCATAGCCAAGCTTCCGTTTCTCATATTGTAGAGATTGCTCATCACCAACAGCAAGTCAGATGTTTTCTTCACGGGCAAAAATCGACTTCGAGGAACATTGATACCTGGAAAAAAGATCAGAATAACACCGAACCAGTTAGCTCCAGTTTTGATTATACACCCATTAATAATATCACATTTACTACTACGGTTCTACTATATACAGTTGGTTACAGTTTCGATTACAATACAGGTATGCTACTACACTTACGATTGGAATTACAATTGTAGTTTTCATTATATTTCAGTTGATACTACAGTTATTACAGCAATAGATACTACAGTTTACTTCGGTTTTACTAAATTTCACGATATTACAGATTCTACTAGGGTTATATATACTTTACAGATGGTTTCATTTTCGATTATATTGCAGTTAATATTGTTTCAGTTACTATTACAATGGGTATCAGTTTCGATCACACTACAGCTAATGATCCTTGGTTGGTTATTTGAATATGACAAAGAACAAGAGGGCATCTGCCTAAGGGACGATGTTTACGCGGAGGATTTTCTAAAGGAAATTAGCTCGGATTCACGTCACACATGGCGAAGACCACAAAAGCCAACCACACAGCCTTGGGAACGACCCGAATCGAACGGCCGGTCTTAAGCACTCGGCAGTGGTGGAGGTCTACAATGAATGATATCTCACATCAGTTACCCGAAATTGGATCGATCAAGAACTGGCAGAAATTTTCACGTGTATTTCTTTTATGCGAAGTTTGACGTCCTTAAAAGGTCAAAGCAATCCATGAAACAGTCTCTGAGAAACACCCGTTCTTCTCTAAAAGACAATAGCAAAGAATTTCAGTTGTTCTTACCATATCAAGTTTAAAAATTAAATATATAAATATCGTAAAATTAAAAAGAAACTGAAATCCCATATTAATATGCAGACTTTCGTCCAATACCTGAAATGATTTTATGTTAAGCTGTTACGATATTATATTAGTTTAAAAATTAGTTCCTCAGAAATAAAGGCATAAATCATATGTAAAATCTTGCATTAAAAGCATTAATTAAAAACAGTTCAGCTAAACGTTGGTGAAGGGCTTGCTATAATATTATTTCATCATAAACTATTGCTATGTGAAGTTTTATGCACTTATGTAATAAAACAGAGGCTCAATTATTCAAAAACTAACTTTGCATTTATTTCACTGTATCGTTTAAAATACATTTCTGCCGGAAATGCAATACGGATTATTCTGTTACAGCAAAAAATCAAAAACCCCATACAATAAACACCTCAAAAGTTTCCTTTGAAGTACTCAAAAAATCTGAAACTAGTCACAGAATGCTTTGTACATTGAAATTATATTAATTTAAGAAAACAAACCCGAGTTGCCTGTTCAAGTTTAGCATTCATTTAATTACTTTTCTTCAAAAGAAAATCAGTTTTATTTATTAATATCTTTTATTGCTGACATTCGCTTATTTGTTTCTTAAGCTAGTCCTCAAAGCCCGTTTTATAACAAAAGTAACACATGCATTGGAAGTAAAATAATACTAGTTCATCAAACTACGGTAGACATGTAACCAACTTAACGGCCTTAGCAATGTGATGACAGATTTCCGAAATTCTTAAAATTCACAATCACATTAACAAAGCAAAGGCATCTACACAATGGTTTTAAAAAAATAATTAATGTCACCGTTATTTACTTAGACAGATAATTCTTACGCAGAGAGATTTCCTTTAGTGTTCTTTAATTAATTTGACAAATTTCGCAACTGAATGCTATAAAGTATGAAATTTCCAAAAAGATATAAAAATGCATTATTTAACATCTATCCCCAAATTATTAATTCAAATAACATTTCGTTATTTCCAATGAATACATTAAGCTGATGCAAATTCTTAACGAGGAAAATCACCATGTTTCACATAGCAAAAATGTTGCGAATAACGTTGTCGACGTAAGTAAAAAGTAAAGTAAACGGAACAGAATTTAATTCCGCTTGCGGAACATTAAATGATTCCAACATCATAACTAAACGTAATTGAATTTGCAATTTTATTATACTTGTAAAATTAAACTTAAAAGGTAAATAGAAAAAATTCACGGGAGGCTGCCTGCTACATTTGTTCCAAACAGCCGCTGGGTTTAGATGCGTAGGGACTAGTTCATAAGATTTTTAACGTTTCTTAACTTTTATTTTATTGATTAAGTGTTCTTTTTGTTTACTTTACATTTTATTTTGCTACTTTAAAGAACGAATATTTAGGGAAATTTGGAGAAAAATTAAGTGAAACTATAAGTAATGTATTAATTACTTATTGCTTAACATTATTTCTGAATACAAAGTGGAATAGTTAAAACTCTACGTAAAATTCGTCCATGATACGAAAAATCACAAACATAAATGAATAATTCAGCACTTGTTATCTTGTCCATGTAATTCATGAAAGAATTGTTGCCAGAGCCTCAAGGAGGTTGAACTTCTTTCACCCTAATTTTGAGGAAGAGCACCTCTGTCCGGGGGGGGGACGAAGGGCTGGTCCGACTGTCTCCCACTCCTCTCCCCTATCACCAAACCACACGAGAGGGCTTTCGGCTCTCGGCTCGCCATATATTTAGAATGCCCTCTGCCGCAAAGACACATTTATAAGCATTCATGCCTTCTCCAGAATTCGAGCTCTTCGGTACTACAGTAGGCCTCCTAAGCACTATACCGCCTAGGCAGCAGTTCAGCGCTGATGTTTCTCATAAAAGAAAGATCTATATGTGAATTACCTAAAGCAGTTGGATAATTGGTTCGAACCATGTTAAAGATTAATGAGCTGTTTCATAAAACTTAACACTTTCTCAATTCTTTTTACACCGATATAAATCTCCCATAACAAACTTTGGTATATCCTTGTCCATATCTTCAACAAAGATAAACTTTGTGGGAAACAAAGAACAACTATGTGGGCGCATATGAACCTACAAATAATTGAGCCACAACCACGAAACTCGGCAGTAGTATAGATTGCGAGTAGACAAAGAAATGATCAAAAACTGAGATGAAAAAAGCGCTTTATTAAATTATTGCGTTTTTTAAGGAATGTGAAAATTAGAAGGTGGTAATGTCAATCCTGCCAACTATACAAACCGATACTCGGTTGGGCATGGAGTCTCTTTGCTGCCAATGTCCCTGTGAGGTAGACTGTGCCATAAATGAAGCAACTAGTCAGCGAGTTGAGACGTATTTGTACACGGCTGAATTTGTCTGCTCAACATGTCCCAAACATGTTCGATAGGCAACAAGTCTGGAGACTTGACAAGGCCAGTCGAGGAAATTAGCACCTCGAAGACATTGTTGGGAAAAGCGTGCTGTATGTTTCCGAGCATCGTTCTGGTAGAAGACAGAACCTGGACAGCCTGGACGAAAACGAACCAGTAAGGCTGCAAAATGTCGTCAACGTACCTGCGAGCAGGCAGAATATCAGGCAACATGACTATTGGTGAACGGCTGTCCCAGCTAATTGCTCTCCACACTGGCACACCCTGTACGCTGGCTGTGTGCCTCTCGGTTACAAATGGTACATTGGACCTCTCCCCTCTTTGTCTCCAGACACGAGATTTGTAGCGGAAGATCACATTTTTTAAATCGGACAGTATCCAGCTTGAGCAACAGTGTCACACTGCAAGCTCACACTATTCATGGGGGACTGTTAATGGCAAGCTTCTTAATCGTAACTGTTTGATTCGGACGTAGCAGCTCTTCTAATATCACGATCATCTGGCGCACTGGTGGCTCGGGGACGTCCCAAGCCACTACTGCGGCTGACTATATATGCCTTCGCTGAGCCACTGGTTCCAACAACGGACAACGACCATATCGCTTCGACCAATATGCCGACAGATCCGCCTGTTCGACCAATTGGCCTCTTTTAGCTCTACGATGCCACACCTCTCCCTCTCTGACAACTGTCTGCAGCGCCTTCGAGTACGTCTCAAAGGTATCTTTCGTTACAATGTCGTGTATTCAAGCCGTCAGCGCGGTTGTAAATGCTAGTCACTTGCCGCATACTTTTCCATTACCAGCTGCGCACTTCAGACGCGCGGGGTATCGCTCCACAATGCTAACTGGTGCTCCATTTGCATGTTACGTTTCGTCAGTCGATTTTATTTTCTTGTTTTTCTCATAATATCGCTTGCTACGTTCTTTCCTTTAACAGTTAAACATTCTTTGTTCGTTTTCTGCTAGTCTCTTGCGCTGTATTTTTAGTGCATCTTTACTTTTTGGCATTTTATATTTATTTCTGTACAAACAAAATCAGTACGTCGTTTCCAAAAGCGCTCGACGTTCATCCAATATAGAGCTAAACAGTGTTACAACCTAACTTGTGTGCGGGCACTTGTGACGGGATCAAAATATTGTATATTTTCCTTAACTTTCTACTGTGGTATGTGTGTGTGTTTTGTAATGGTCTCCTTGAACTATGAAATAAGCCATAAACGTAAACTGTAGCTTTTGGGGTTACTAAGATGTAAGCGTTTTACTAAGACGTGTTTTCCGTTTTATTTTATTTTATTTATTTATTGGTTGCCGAGACCGTCATTGAGGAAAGTAGCCCTATGTCAAAAACATACGCGTTATAAAATTTGGATTATGGAATAAAATTTTAGTAGACTAGATAAAAATTTTAAAAATAATATTCACCGTGCTTGAAAAGATTTAAAAATACATTTAAACGTTTATTTAAATGTATTTTTAAATTCGCTTCTTACCCAATAGATTCAAGTTTCTCTGTTGTTTCGAGACAAAAACATCTATAATTAATTTTGACAACTTTCTCTTGATTAAAAGAAACCCTCTTTTCCATCTCACTTGGCCTTTCACACACAGGAATGGTAAAACGATATCGTATAGTATTTCGTATCAGCTGATGACATGAAATTATTATCCAACTTTTATTTAGCTCACTCATCGCCTCCGAAAGGAAAATACAGGAGTTTTCACCGATACTTACTAATTATATATAGAAAAGCAAATTTCAACCTTCATATTTATTTTGAAAAGAAATTTGTAGTTGGCCACAAATGCTTTTCTAATGCAACTGTTTAAAATCAGTTACATTAACGGCTGGGGCAGAGAAGACAAACGACTACATTCACGTTCCAGGTATGCTCGATCGATGAAAGATCAGAGGATATTGCAAGCCAGGGAAACAATGAGGCATGCTGCAAGGCTGGTCGGCTAACGAATGTCGTGTACCGTATCGCATTGTTCTTTTGAGAAAATAAGTTGCAGCCGCTGAAGGTAAGGTAGTACAACCGGCATCAGCACCTCATCAGTGTATTGTGCCGTCAATGTGCCTCTGATACATAATAGGGGTGACTTATATCATGACTGATGACGTTCCAAACTACTATGTCAAGTTGACGTTCAGCAACAATAGTCGGATTGGTTCATTACCTTATCTCTCCAACGCCTCCAGGTCGTTAACCGGTGACTGTAATCAGACAAGCAAAACCGAGACTCATCGCTGAATAGCACATTGTGCCATTGAGATATCCAACTGGCTCGCTGACGACAGCATCGCAATCTTTTGCTTCGATGGTTTGGCGCTGATGGCAGTCTTCACAAAAAGCGGCTTATGTGCATGCTGCTTTCAGCCAAACGTCGGGAAACTTCTCCCAGGAACTGGAACATCCAAAGATCCCTACACATTCCGCAAAATGTCCATAGTACTCGACTGTTAGGCCGCCACTGTTTCTGTTCTTTGTGCGTTCTGTGATATCTCTAAATGAGCCTAGTCTTTGGCAACTATTTACATTTCATTCATCCATCCATCTAGACCAAATTCTTGGTACAGTGGATATATCTACGTGCGATTCAACAGTGATACGATGGTAAAAACAATCAGCCGTACGTAAGCCTACAGTTTGATCCCTGTAAAATCGTCCGTTTGTCGTAACTGCCTAGAGTGACATCGTCCAAGCATTTTTCCATACCCACGTGTCTTCTGGAACGTTTAACTTCTCGAAATTTTGTACTTCCTAAGCAGCAGAAAATAGCGACCGTTGGTTATTCTGCCATTTTCTTCCCTTTTATTTCGCGCTATAATCACGTGACCAACTTGCATTTTATATCATGCTCATAACTTGTTCCGATACTGTATTCCCCGAAATTTGCCTATTTATACCATCGAAACTGCATGATTGCTGCATTTTCTCTGTCGGGCAGTGTATCTGAAATACCTCTTGGGCATCATCAGTAAAGCTGAATCTATCTTGTGGCCATCATAAGTAAAGATGTTTTCAGTAATGTAAGTGAGCAAGCGCAATAGAGTCTCTGTGTCAGAAAGACTCTATTGCGCTTGCTCACTTACATTACTGAAAACATCTTTACTTTACGCTATTGCGCTATTCCAGGACTAATAATGTATGCCTTCTAAATGATAGCAGCCATCTTCTCCTTGACCTAAAACGAATTATACCAAGAAAACATCAATTTGTATATGATGTTGCAGAACAAATAATCTAACCTAAGGATGATACAGCTGCAGGTGCATTTAATTTCCTACCATTCGTCCTCGCATTGTTAATGCGTAGTGCTACAAAAATTTTCAGGAGCAATTTAATGTCATTAAATTTGTCGCAGCATTTTATATCAGTTAGAAAACTGCAAAAACAGAAGTGTGGTTTATAAACAAGTTACCTGACGATGCCTAATCGCACATTGCAGCTACTCTAAGAAATTTTTCAGTGACTGTAGAAGTTGTTTGAGCATCTACTGCATTTCATTTCTTACATATAATTAACTCTTTCC
>KK114378.1:295114-314907 GCA_000611955.2 Stegodyphus mimosarum | reverse complement strand
AAATCTTAAAGGAACCACAACAGACAAATAGTTGCATATAAATAGAGTAATATTTGAAGATTTAGAATGGCAGCATAAAATAATTTTATAAGTGCTATCTTACCAAAGAATACAATTTAATAACCCAAACTACAATGCAAATTTAAAAACGTTAATCACAATAACAGTGCGTGTGATCATTACATTAAAAACGTGTCGTCATTACATTATTAAAAAAATAAAATACAAACTTAAGTTATTAAGAAGTATATTTATTCCTTTTAAATAGCTCAATTTATTAAAAAATTAAGATCTTAATTTAAAGAAAAGATTTTGTGAAATGTCGAATGACTGCCTTTTAAGAAAAATATATTTTTCAGATTGCGTACAAGTTCGATTATTTCGTTATAGCAACGCACGCAAGGGCTGTCTGCCTAACGAAAGGATACCTTCGTAGAAGACTTTAAAAGAGAAACTGGCTCAAACTCGCATTACATACCAGGAAAATCATGAAAAGTACCCATGCCAGCCCCCTTCGCCTGGGTTCGAACACTAGTCAAATTAAAAATATTCAGCAGTCATTGATAGTGACCACTTTGGAAATCAAATATCTTGTATCTTTTGGAATAGCAATACCTGTTAATTTGCCTGAACCCATTTATGATAGACAGTACACCAGATATAAAATCCACATTTCTCAGCAACTTTTATTTCTTATTACCAAGCTAGAAAACAGCTTTCCGGGGGGAGAGATTTTAAATAGCCCCATTCTGCAAAAGACGCCACAGACGCACACATGAATTGCTTTTATTTTGTCTAGATGGCTTTATTATAGAAATGCCCAAAACGTACAGTTAAATGTGTATATTCGTGCTTGGGGAACGAATATTCTGCAGCATTGCTGCCACTATTTTATACCAACAATAGTGTAAGGAAAATATTGAAGCTCAAAATTAAAACTAATAGCAGTATACTTTTTATTAATATAGGACTCATTATCGCTTAGATGACAGATTCTAACAATCGCGTTAATGATAAATATCTAACTCCTTGAAAACGGTACCAATTTTTAGTTTATTTTAGTAAGTATACTTTTTTTGACGTCTTCTGCAGATGAGTAGCCAGAACCTGCCAACAGATCATTAACTAAGAAGGAATATCTACAGAAGACTTGTTCGTACTTCATTGTTTAACTGGCCATCGCGCAAGTGTTGGCAGCATTTGAAACTTGCATGTTACCGACTAGGTGATTAAGTTTGCCAGTTTCGAAGACTAAGGGCGGTGGCCGCTTTAGTAAGGAAGTACCGAATTATTTTAATTAGAGATGGGATAAATCTTAAATTTTCTCGAATCCAAATTCTAAAATGTTCTCTTATCTCTCGAATCATGAATTCTGCCTATAAAAATCATAACAAGAAAGAAAGAGGAAAAATTTACTAACATTTAAATGCTTTAATTGAACAAAATTGGAAATCTGCGTCTAATGATAAAGGAATTTAAGAACGCACTTTAGAATCTGTTCTTGAAAATACATTATACTTATTAAAAATTGTAAAATACTAAAACAGAGTCATTCTTTTTTTTAATAAGCGCTTTTACTAGACTCAATAATACTATTCTTCCCAAGCATTTTTAATTAAAATGGTTAACAGCTTTTCGTGTTAAGATTCGAAAGGTTAGGATAACAAAAGAACACCCGGGGATCGGAGGTTTCAGATCCCGAATCTTTTTCAAGATTCAATGGATTCGAGAATTTGCATATCCCATCTTTAGCTTTTACGTTTCTGAGAGGTGCATAAATATTACTAACCCACTGCTCCGTCAAAGTCCTTCATGGCGGCCCCGGCGGCTGTTTCTAATTGTATGACATTCATACCATTGTCTAAATGCTAAAAAGAGAACAGGAAAAGATAAGAGTCATAAAAATCAAAAATACGTACCCCGTTTTTAAAGCATACTTTACTTATACGAAAAAAGGAGTGAGTGAACAAAAAAAATTACAAAAATACACGCATAAAAATTTTGATAAAAGTGTTCTTTATGATCACTTTGCAAAACAAATATATGTATAAGCAAGCATATTCGCTTTCAAGTGCTCCTTAGAAGCGCTACACTGAAAGGCGGCATTAGCTAATCGACACAATTCACTCCATATTAGTAAATTGGGATATTTGATTGATTTACACAACATAAGGAAGCAAAAGAAATTTTTAAATAAAATAAGTGATGTTTGATGTATATAATTAGCATTTTACGCCATGTGCATATTACAAAGTAGTACAAAAACACGAACTGAAATGCCTATTTTTCATTCGGAAATCGTGTTTACCTTATGTTTTTGCGTTAGAAGTCGTGTTATGCCTCATGCAAAGAAGGAAGAAATAATCAATTTATCATGAGAGAACCGTAGTCTACCACGACTGCGAATGACAGTACCATAAAATTTCTGCTGGTGTGATCGAAATCCAATAACTTATCAGAATCTGCTCTCTGTGGATCCAGAAGAGTCACCCAGAGTGTCTTGGGGGATATCAACAACTTCCCCTTACCAATGTCCAAGATGATTGCTTTCTTGTCTGCATCTTTGTTAAAGATCATACGCCGACATCACATATGGCGTGTCACAACACTGGGTTCGTTGCACAGCATTAAGTATGGTGCGATGACGTCTAAAATGTATTTCTAAAGTCGAGTATTAATTTGGCTTTTCTTGGTTCTATAGCACAGGAATCCGTTCCTATAATAGAGCGTTCAACTGTACATGTGAATATGTATCAAAGGTGTGAAATCATCTTTTCTGGTGAATCCCACTTTTGCTTACAGCATCCTCATGACTGTATCCGTATGTGGAAGTATCGAAAGGAGAGAAAATTGGAAGATAGCATTCTTCATATTTATACCAGCTCAACACCTGCACTGATGGTAAGGAGTACCACTAGCCATTAAGTGCAAGCCCTTTCAGCTTTAGTCTGCATATCCAAATTTTTTATCAGCCACCGTTACATTAATGAGGTTGTAATGCCTCAGGCAGTTATCTATCTTCAAAGCCTACGTCGCCCAATCTTTTAAGAGGAAAATGCGAAATCACACGTTGCCCAAATTGCCTCACATTTCCTCCGTACGCAGGATGGACTCCTGCTTCGGCCACAGCGTTCTTAGATTTGTCAGTAGCTGAAAATATCTGACCAATGGTTGCAGAGAAACTGGCACAACAACACTTGCCAGCCAAGGATAACTTATTTTAAAGGTATTCTTTAAGCTGTGTGAATTCAAATTGAGCCATTCAAATGATTAAGAGATACAAGTTTATTTAAATATGACACTAAAATCAGTTTTAAAAAAAAGAGAGAAATATTTTGCAGTATCATGCTCCTCCCTTAAAGTATTCTGTTAAAATATCGGCCAGAGTTTAAGATTAAAAATAAAATGGAGGCAACGGACTAGCAACAGAATATTAAAATGTAAGTGATACTGTTTACGTTTATATCGAACTGACGTGATAAGTTTATAATCGACTGATGCAATATAATATATGCCCCAGAAAACCTGAAAATTCAATTCGGCCTTAACAGACATTTGAACATAACAGACATTTGATCTTTCAGTTTTTATTTCTATATGTGCTTACCATTTAAAACACTAGAGCACACATGAAATAATCACTGTTGTAAAACATAAGATATTGTACAATGTACCTGTGACATGCTCTTACTGTAATTACACAGTTGTGACTTAATTGATTAGGGACTGCTCAAAATACTACTAAATTTGGATTTAATAATTATTGGCAATCTAATCAAAATGATTAATAGAGACATAAAACACTTAATGGAATTAAGTTCTTCTTTCCACTTCTTCACATTTTAAGGTATTTTATCTAGAAATTGATATATTTAAATTAGTCTTTAAAATGTAAATTAAAGAGTTTAATAGAGACAGGATACTCTTTAACTGAATTTTAAAAGTTTAATATTTTAATTTGTTTGACTTTTAACATGGATAGAGAACACAGATTTTAAAATATTTTGGAATAGGGATATATCACCAGTGTTTTTGTTTTTGTTTTTGTTAGATGGGCCTGTCCTCTTTTAGCCATAAGGCTGTTTATTCGGCTAGGGGGGCTGAGGACTTCGCCCTTTACATTACATTACATTACATTACATGAAATAATCAATTCTTTACCTCTTTAAAAGCATTTGGTGGTAAGCCCAAATCCCATTCACTAAAATTCAATCGGTGAGGAATATCGTTCACCGCATTTTAGTTCGAACACCACTGTACATAAGTTTTTCAGACGCGAGAAAGCTAAAGGTTCATCTCTAAAGTTCAACTCTGTCTTTGTCAAGATCCGAATTACTTACTGATCTTAAAAATATTAGCTGTACATGATAACCATTTACATCACATGGTTAGGTTTACTGATTAGTGCAAGCAACTCTACATCTATCTGTCTATGGAAGGGATGACTTCGTGGAGGACTTTTTAAGAGAAACTGGCTCATATTCACGTTACACATCAGTTACAACACTTCCACGCAGCCATTCCATTATCCAGGATTCGAGGCTACTACACCAAAACAGCTTTCATGAAAGATTATTCCTTGTAATTTGTCTTGAGTATTCAGGCACAGTAAATTACTTTTTATAAAATCAGAAAAGAATTTAAATTTGAAATATTTTTATATATTTAAATTTGAAAAGAATGGTGAATACGACAGATATTTCTGTTACAACAACAGAAAACCCACAGAAAAGCGAGGAAATCGAGAACAATGAAATAAGTGTTAGCAAAGAGGAAATAAAACCACTTAATGGATAAATTTCGAAGGAACAAAGAGCTAGCATCAAATGGAAAAAAAAATATTCTTGCAATAAAACTAGAATAGGAACAACACGTTCCTTTAACAGATATACCACCTGATGTGTAGTAAATCCTAAAAGATAGCACTGGGAAGTTCGGTAAACTTAAGAAGGAGACGATAAGCTTCTTGGAGAGATATTCACACATTGAAAACATTTACTTGTGCTTTATGTTTAAATATTTGCCAAACTTAACGTCTTGAGGATTAGAAGCTTCTGAAGACTCTAAAGTTTTGGACCTGCTGCAATCAGCTATCGAACCGAAATATATTTGAATGCTACAAAAACAAAAGAAATGTCCATTTCTTTAGTGTAAAATTTGAGAACTTTAGAAACTGAAATCGAATTTTCGAAGAAAATTCATTATACAATAAACATTCATATACTTTTTGCTACCTGTGATTGAATAAAATTCAAATATCTGCCATGCGACTTAAAAATACGACCCATGCATGCGACATTTATACAGCAGTATACAGTGAAAATGTAATATTTATTTGCATCTGCACATTATGCTTTAGTAGGTACTTACGTATTAACGGAATCACCGAATAGAAATTTAGCGATTTTTTGCAGATGAAAAAGTAAAAGTTACTTATCGGGAGCAAGTTGGTGGTTTAAGCGACCTTTTTTTTTTCATCCAGAGAGATTCCCAAATTCTCGATATTTATCGTAAATTGGTAAAAGTTATCAACATATGAAAAGAAAACATACTTTAGAATTGAAATTACAAATTTGAATTATAAATAAGGATTATAAGATACATTATAAAATAAAACTCTTACTTTCTTTTTAAAATCTTTCTGTAATTACTTTGTTCTACCCTTCTGCAGTACACAGCGATCTCTTTCCGCTAAAAAACATCAGGGAACTGGGGCGACTCACCTTTGTGCAATCCTCTACTATAGCGGCTATCTAAGAAAACGCCTTTTTTCATCGTTCTCTTCAGAAAATTTTCAGCAAAATTCCGCATTTCTGCATTCCTACAAAACTCTTACCGCAGTTTCTTCCAAATTCCGAAAGCTTATACTTTAAAACTAAGTTTAAGACAATAAATATCGCATTTTTTTATAAAACCGTTGGAACTTGGAATGCCAAAAAAAAAACGCATGTGAAAATGGCGGCATTGCTTGACTGAAAAAGTATTATGAGCAATGATTGCAGGAAGAATGGTTACGTGCATTATTACCAAAGTGTAGCATATTTTGAAAATTTTGCGACTTTTATTAAGTTGCGTTAATACGTAAGTAACCTTTCGTAATTTTTTAATTACCTCAGTTGCACTGGCACGTTGAGGTGGTGCTGTTGTGCGGTTTTCGAGCGGTATACATCACTACAAGAATGCGGACATTGCCGACATGCATTTTGTCCATGGGACTGGTCAAAATGAAGCAGCTGCTCAGTAAAGGCACCCGGGAATCATTCTCTATATTTCCTGAGAGTAGCTCCTCAGTTTAGATAAATTGCATGCTGGCGAGTTCAGCGTTCATGTGCCGATAAACTGCTCGAAATTCTCAAGAGGAATAACAATTTACAGCAACAGTAGAACGCTTTTACCTACAGCTCAACAGTATCTTCTACAATCTCAAAGCTTCATCTTCGCACACACATTTCCTTGTAATATCTACTTATATCGGTCCCTTCCAACTGCCTTTACAATTCTGCTAGATATTTTTAAATCAAGCTGTATTAGTGGTTATGTTTTCATACGTTTATGTATATGTCAACATATGTTTTCTAGCATTAAATAATAAAAGGTATTTCCCCATATCCTTTTATTTGCTGGTCATGAAAGAGGTCTTTGTTCGGTTAAATATGGACATTTTTATTAAAACAGTTTCACACGCACGTGTCGACTAAACGTGCTATCAAGTTAAACAAACGTGTTGGCAGCTATTAGTTAACTGGTTAGGTTAGGTTAAATGAACACGCAAAGCACACGAGAGCTATCTGCCCAAGAGAAGGGATGTTTTCTTGAAAGATTTTCTAAGACTGTTATTCACGTTACACATGAGGCAAACCAACTATGCAGACACAAGGGATAGCATCCGGCTCAGACCTCTAGTATTCAGCAATTTTAATCTTTTGGCCACTTATGAAGCAGTTAGCAAATTGTCTTGTCGGCTCCATTAATCCCTAATATGCATATAATTATGCATAGTGGGAGTATATGCATAGTCCAGACTTTCTCCCTTTGCCTTGTGGGGTTCAACTCTTTAAATCTAAAGTTCTAAATCCTAACCTCAAGAGCAATTAACAAGCGAATAATCGCTTAAGTGTGAACAGAACACGTGAGACTTGGGAAGGGTTCAAAACACTTTATTATTCAGTATATTTACAATCAGTTCCGACTTGGAACTTTACATAAAGCCGCCACTCGGGCTTGAACTTAAACACTAATAATTTGAACTAAAACTTAGCTTAACTAAAGCTCTTAAAAATTATAGCCGAAGCTATCAGAATCTAACTAGTTGGCCCCTAAATATTAATTAAATCGACGAAGCCTACCAAGGGCCTAAGATATGGCCGAGCGTAGTAATAGCTAAGAGAGATGTAGAAGGCAAACGCGCGGTAGTCAGGAAATCAGACTCTCTCTGTTGAAATCGGTTCAGTCACGACTTAAATAGTACTCATTCTCATCTGCCTCATTTATCTGCGTTTCTGCATTCACATTCTGGCAGGAAATTGTAAGCTGAAATTAGAACAAGATAGGAAAGATACAAAACATAAAATAACTGTTAATTAACATAAGGTAAACCTCACAGCCTTGTCGGCTAAGTGTCACGAACCCGTCAAAAGCAAGTGATGGTTTTTACTCGTATGCTATCTTCATTCCAGAGGGGGAGAATAGTAGCTCCGTTTTAAAATATAATTTGTATATGGCTGCTTCCAGATATTTGATATTTGTTAGCTATTTGTTGTCCGAAAATTTTGCAATTGGATTATTTTTATTATTTCAAGTTTGAAAGAGTACAAATCTGTTGTTCTGATATCTGATCTGATTAATAATATTCAGTTGACTATTTGCTATTTTTCTATGATAAATCATAATTTTCTCAAATAAGCAGTAGGTTACATTCATAACAACAAATTAAATTCATCAGTGTTCTTATAAGTATGGATATAATCTTAATTATAAATTTTATATTTTTATTTACGATACTTCATAAGAACTTGTATTGAGTTTACTAGATTATAGGAAGCTTCTGATTTTATATTTTGAGAGAAAGAAAATATATCTTTAAACAACTCCGTATTTTTAGCCACTTCATGCTTTTCCGTAATGTTTTTGTACATGCAAAGTTATTCAATTACGACTGAAGGTTATTTGTAAGCATACAGTTGCATATATCAGGGCTTCTTAAACTGTGGGGGGTCGCGAGACTACGGAAAGGGGGTCGCAAAGATCTGATACTTTTCAATCATTATAAATAAAATTTTAAAATTAGTATACACACTACGTACAAATATAAATACAAATAAAAATCATACAAAATACTATTGTAGTTTTATTATAACTATTTTTTGAAAAACGTGGCAATGCAAAACTGTTATGTAGGGCCTATAAATGAAAATATGGAAGTAGCATTTAAAATAATAAATACAACGCGCTCCTCGATTTTCAACTGAACGTTCGTCATTGATGTCTGGCCGCCGGCGTCAGTGTTTGCAAGATAACTTAAGTACCCAGACGCCGCGTCGCCTTACAGCTTACACATACAATACGGAAGCATAATCAAGCTAGGCTAGGCGAATCAGCATATTATTTTTATAAAAGAATAATAAAAAAAATTAAATGAAAGCTTCTTTTTCGGCGTCTTTGTGATACGGTGCCTTTGTGCGCTGCACACTTTGAACACGCCATGCGTCGGGGTTGATCTGATCGTAATTTGTTGTCATTGCACTGGTAAAGATTCGAGTGTAGTTATTTTTCTGTTTGTACTTCAGTTTGGACTCAGCTTTGTCTTCGTAGTGACATGTGTGTATTTACTGTGTAATTTTCAGTTGGTGTTTTTAATTATTACGTTAAAGTTCAACTACATTTTGTTTAATTATTTATTATTATTTAACCATCATGGATAAATGGCTAATTAAAATTCCAACTAATAAGTCTGCCACGCCGTCACAACCAAGTTGCAGTGCTTCAAATCCGACTTCTAGCAAAACAAAAAAAAGAAAATATGACGAATCATATTTGCAGTATGGCTTCACATGCTCTTCTCACAACAATGAAGAACTACCAGTGTGCTTAATTTGCAAAGAAGTTTTGGCTGCAGAAAGCATGAAACCGTCAAAACTGCAACGACATTTGAATACTAAACATGCAACGTTATCAAAAAAGCCAATAGAATATTTTGAGCGTCTTTTGCAAACATCAAATAAAGAAAAGGACACTTTGGAGAAGTATGTTACTTTGAATGATAAATATCTATTGGCATCGTATGAAGTTTCGTATTTGATAGCAAAAACGAAAAAGCCTTTTACTATTGGAGAGCAACTTTTACTACCTGCAGCTATAAGAATGTCTGAAATTGTTCATGGAAAACAGTATGCTGCTGAAATTAGTAAAATTCCATTATCAAATGACACTGTGTCCAAAAGAATTTCAGACATTAGCAATGATCAATTTCAACAGCTTCTTATGAGGCTTAAAGACAGCTCAAAGTTTGCAATACAACTGGACGAGTCGACAGACATTTCAAAAATGGCACAGTTGTTACTTTTTGTAAGATATATTTATGAGGGAAGCATTCATGAAGATATACTGTTTTGTCGTCCTCTGGAAGGTCATACTCGTGGAAAAGATATATATAAAAAAGTAAATGAGTTTTTTGAAAAAGAAGGATTAAATTGGAAAAATTGTGTTGGTGTGTGCACGGACGGTGCTGCAGCAATGACCGGACAAGATCTTGGTTTTACAGCATTTGTTAAAGCTGGAAATGATCATATTACATTTACACATTGTATGATTCACCGAGAGGCACTTGTTGTTAAAAAAATTGCACCAGAATTAAACACTGTGTTTTTTGATGCAGTCAAAATCATTAACTTTATTAAAAGTCGAGCACTTAATAGTCGATTGTTTAAAAATTTGTGCATTGATATGGATTCGGATTATACAAGTTTATTGCTACATGCTGAAGTTAGGTGGCTATCAAGAGGTCGAAGTTTGAAACGATTATTAACTTTAAAAGATGAAGTTCTTATATTTCTAACAGAGCAAAATTCTAATTTGGCCGATTATTTTCACGATAATTTATGGCTTCTCAAGCTATGCTATTTGGCAGATATTTTTGATAAAATCAATGATATGATTTTATCAATGCAGGGAGTCTGCGTTAATATGTTTATGTTAAAAAATAAACTTGAGGCCTTTGTTAAAAAAATTCTTATATGGAAGAACAGAGTGGAAAGTGGATCGCTCGAAATGTTTCCATTTACTGACGAGTATATAATTAGTAACAATATTTCAAAAAAAGATACTCCTATAACAAAAATTATAGTTAATCATTTGAAGGATATGGAAGTTTACATGCATAGGTATTTTCCCAATGATATCGATACACAACAATGGATTTGCAATCCATTTTCAATTGAAATGGAAGAAATTAATTTTCTAAACTTAAAAGCACAAGAAGAATTTGCAGAATTAACAAGTGATACTACCTTGCGACTCAGATTTTCTCAAGTGCCTGTGCATGAATTTTGGATAGAAATCAAATCAGAATATCCCCTACTATCGGAAATGGCAATGAACAAATTACTGCCATTTTGTACAACATATTTATGTGAATCAGCCTTTTCCACATTAACTTACATAAAATCAAAATACCGTTCAACTTTAATAAACGTTGAAAATTTATTACGATCTGCACTAACTCAAATTGAGCCTAGATTTAATTATTTGTGTAAAAATAAACAATCACATCCGTCACATTAATATTGTTTGATGTTAATAATATGTTTTTATTAAAAAAATTGTTACAAAAGTTTATTTTTTCTATTGAATATATAGATATAGTTTTATGTTTTCTTATAAAAAAATTGTTACAAAAGTTTATTTTTTCTATTGAATAAATATATATATAGTTTTATGTCATTCTATTTATTGTGTTTTATTACGACCGATATCCCGTCAACGTTTCCAATTATATATATGCGAAAAGAATGGGCACGTATTCTTTAATCCTTATTTTATTTACATTGTAAAATAGTGCGATATTACATCTACATCTACGGTTAATATATATTTCATTATATGGAGGAGGGGGTCGTTTAAAATTTCCTATACAGTTCACGAGAGAGGGAGGCTCTCAGACCTGGATCTTTTTCACCCTAACGCGGTTAATTGTGTCTTTCCTTCAGGGGCGATCCAAGGGGGCATAACCCCACGGTCAACCCAGAGGGGCAAAACTGCAAGCAGTTTAAGTTTTGGCACACAAGTCAATGGCGACCAGGTTACACCTGGTCACTTACAAAGAGATAGAAGTCAGATCAAAGACTGTCCCCCAGTGTTCACCAAGGGGAGCCAAACTCCCAAGGACAAACTTCGATATTTAGCAGTGTAGCGTCAATACAACCAATGGGCAGACAGGAGAATACCAGTATGGCCTCTGAGTATAGTTATTACAATCTGTACTTAAAAGTCTGTCGTAACTAACGTAACATGAAGTATTAGAGTATGCGTACAATATAATGACGTTTCGCATATGATTAGGTTATTATTAATTAATTCGAAGTGTAATATAATCTATCTTGGAATATGGATCAGTTAGAAATGTCCCAAATTCCAATTTTCAGAATCGCTAACATTAATATTCATAATCTCTTACCACGTGACCACTTTCCACTTTCTCAGCTTTATTTTCGCAGAAAGCGAACATTTATCCATTCAGAAGCGAAAAAAAATTACTGTGTCGAAAGAAAATGCATTTTATAAAGATAAATAGCCTTCATTACCCGATTTCAAGAACAACCCTTCTCCCTCGCCATCTAAGCCACGATTAGCATATATCCTTCCATAAAATGTGGCGTAACAAATGGTCGAATTCCAGAAATGAACGCTATGCGTTATTTCCTTCTATAAAAATAAACGGCCGGCGGCATTTTTTTTTTTTTCGTTCCAGACTCGAGAGAGAGACGGAGGGGCGAATATACGTAGGAGCCCAGGTGCTGTAGAGTGATTGAGAAGGGGTCCACTTTGTAAAGACAGCGGCCCCGACAGCAAAATTGATATTATGATAGCCGTCTGGATATGTATTTCAATGTTCAGATGAGAAATACCAAGGTGTGGTGCTGTCATCTATTGGAAGAAAAATGAAACAGCTCTGTTTGCGATATTTTCGTCCAACGTTTTCTTGCGAGAGTGAGGCTGAGCTTACGCACAAAATAATAAATTATTACTAATATAGCATTTCCTTAAATTTTCGTTGTATTATATAACTACTGCTCTAATTAACCTTATTGTTTTTATGTTACTATATTTAATCAGATTTATTATAATAAATAAAAAACTATAATAAATACTGTACTATAAATAAATTCTCTATTAACAAATTTTTAATTATGGAAAATCTACAGTAGTTCTAAAACTAATTCATAAGAGGTCCTAATCAAAAAAGCTATTCAATATTTAGACTTAAAAACTGAAATTTTTTAAAAAAGGTGTAATTTAAAAAGTGAATTTACTTTTGGATTGACTATTATTTCCATATTCAGCATATGCTCTTCAACTAAACTGGCAATAGTTTTCAATTTCATCCAAAGATTATTGGTATTGAATATTCTGAAATAAAATAAATCACAATTAATAATTGGAAATAATTCATCCATAACTTTAATTGCAGATAAAATAAAACAAAAATTATACATTGCCAAATCTTCATTGGCGAGGGATCTCTTAAACTTTAATGCTTTATTTTTTTTAATTCAAAAGGCATTAAATAGGCATTTAAGGAAAATTTTATCTCTAATTTTACATTTTCTACTTCTGCTTGAAATTATGTCATTTGTTGCATTTTATAGGAAAAAATAATCATCCACTTTTTTAAATGAACGTTGCGATGTTTTTCCATGTTTGTATCTCTTTCTAAAGCCTGTGGGAAAATCAAAGGCTTAATTTGCCAAAATTCATAGAAATTACATGAATTTAAAGGAAGTATCAAACAGCAAGAAACCAGCATTGAAGATAATTCTTATGGTAAATGTTTGAATTTATGCAGCATCATACTCCTTATCTGTATTTTGTTTGGAACGTACCTTTTATCTCCTTAGGATACAAGTATTAAATTTAAAAATCTGCTATCTACCCCCTTTTCTGAAATCACAACTCAAATTCTACACACCATGTTCTCTATACTCAACTTCAGATGCGTAATCTACGCTTTGTTTGAAAAATACTTCATGTTCTGCCCAAGAACATGTTTCGACGCCCTGAATCTGAAATGTCCCTTTCTACATTATGTTTAGAAGATTAGATCTGACTAACAGTATACTCCAATATACTAAACTTGGAAGCCCCTATCTATCTTCTATTTTTAAATATTCCTCTGAATTTTTACACAATAACATACTCCTAAACAATCCTATCTACATTCTGTTTTGAAATTCCTAATCAAATCCCGCATATCATATACACTGGAATGCCTTTATCGATCTTCCTTTTCCGAAGGCACCATTAAAATTCTGCACAGCAATACATTTTTCCGTATTTGTTTCTATATTCTTATTTGAAATCCAGATTCAAGTTACATAATCCTTTGTATTACTCTGCTTTGAAAGACACCAGTCGAGTTCTCCACAATGATATATTCCGACATACTTAACTTGGAATGATCGCACACACATTCTGTCTGAAGGTACCATTCAAGTTCTCCATAACAGCACTGTGTTTTTAATGAATATGAAATTCAAGTATCTAATTCCAGTCGAAAGATATCATTCCAGGTCTGCACAGCAACTTGATCCGTTATATAGAACATGGAACACTGGCATTTACATTCTGATAAGAAAACAGTGTTCAAGTTAGGTACATAATAAATTCAGGACCTACTGATAACAGACCGCACCTTTCTTCATTCTGTTTGGAAGATCCCATTTTAACTCTACAACAAGTTCATCGATCTTGAAATTGCAATAAGAAACTAGTAGTTTGTTTCTACGTTCTATTAAGAAGACTTCCAGGTTCAATTAGGAAGACATCTTTCACAATAGCAGATAAATATACACTGCACTGTCAACAGTCGATATCTTTGTTTTATTTGAAAAGATCACTCCATGGAATAATGCATCCCTCTACATTCAGTATACAGCGCGAAATTATCTTCAATCATTTGACTGTTTGTTATTGTTTAGTTACCGACATCGCTTCTGTTTTGCCTATTAATGATGCTTATATGCAAGTGTTCAATTACTTCAACCCTCAGTTAAGACTCAAAGGCCCAATGATGATATTTTTTTACCATCGTTCTTAGTTATAAAAATATTCCAGAAAGATAGCTTTATCAGTTTTATACATTTTGATCAGAAGGTCTCCATCGGACTGCTATAATAACTTTAAATCGCTACAGAAGTTAAGAGCTGATTTGCAGTCTAGCGCGTATGTGATTTTTATAATATTTTTATTAGATAAAGCTTAAATCACTTTATTTATTCAAAGTTTTTTAATTTAATATCAGTTTCCCAGTAGTATAAAAAACTGATGTGTACACTACATGACTTCCTTGTACGGAATGTTAAATTATACGCATTTTTTCTTGCATTTCATTTAAAAGTATTGGATTGAATTAAATCTACTTCGACGATAGCACATATAGAATAAATCTTTAAAGTTCACTATGTTTATTTACCAAAGTGACACTCTGGCGCTAGGTTACTTAACAGCGTTACATCTCATTCATTTTATAACTCAAAATGCACAAAAATGATGCATACCATCTGAAGAATTATCTAATCGTTGCCACATGTCCTATTCAAATACTGATAAATCTAAAACGATGTATAAAAGAAATTAAACAAACAAACAAAAAAGAAACAATTTTTCACAGACGATTCAATATTTCTCATTCAATTAATTCAGTTCTCACTTCGCGACAAGTCAGAAATACATAAAAACTCAAAATATCCATATTAAAAATTACGAAGTAAATATTAAACACTTATTTCCTCTAATAAACTGCAGAATGAACTAAACATGATTTAATCCGCAATAATAAAAGAAGGCGTTATCTTTGTTGCTGTGAAGCTTAGTTTCTCTAGATTGGCAACAAATCCACTATTCTACTAAGTTCCAAATGTAAACAAAGATGGCTGTTATGGTAATAATAATAATTAGGCTTAACTGCACTTAAACAACTTTTGAATTGTTGATAATTCTACAAATATTGCATGCAGATTTACTAAAGGCATAAAAATCTTAACCGGAAGATAAGAACAACACAATTCAATCCTTTTTAAAGCAGAAAATGCACAATTTACAAACCTATAAGAATAAAGAAACTGAAATCACCGAACCGACTAACAGAGTGGATATATATATGCACATCTACATATTATAGCAATCCTATAGACGAAATTTCAACATTCTGAAGCTACTGGTTTTTGAGTTATGCGAGATACACACGTACGTATGCACAGGCACCACGAAAAAATCTCTTCAGAATCAACTTTAAATCAGTTTTATAATTTTTGGGGGGGGGGAACAAAGTGTCCTTTATTCTGTCTTTACATAACAGATGACACGCAAAACCATCATTAAATTGCATTCGATAGTTGTCAAAATGGATAATTTCATTGAAATATTATGACCGAAATTTTTCGCGATTTTAATACTTCCTTTTTACTTCGTACAAGGAAGTAAAAATTAGAAGAATTATGCACACGTTACGGCAATTTAGAAAATTTGAAATACACTGGGGAAATAAATTAAGAGAATTTGCATATTTTATCGAATTGCATGAAAAGAACTGAACTGAAGGAGAAACTACTGCTTCTAGATAAAAATACACGTCTTGTACGGCAAATACGTAAGCGTGTACATGTTTGTAGGCGGAGCCAATAGAAAAACAGGCTTTATAAGCGCATGGAGGGTAAGACGAATTGCGTTTGCTAGCACACCTCGACGAATTTCTTTGTGTTATCTTGCAGCAATCGGTTAAATTCACATCGAAATAGTAAAAATGAGCAACCAACAGCGTTTAGATGATGGAATGAGGTGGCGAATAGTGAGGAGGCTAGAGGCAGGCCAATCGCAAGTCCAGATATGCAGAGAGGTTAACGCCCAGCGTCGTGGGTAACCTATGGAAAAAGTTCCAGGATACTGGATCCATCGAAAGAAAGCCTGGCCAAGGTCGTCCAATAGCCACGATGGCCAGAGAAGATTGCTATTTGTCTATTTTAGCGAGGTGTAACAGAGGGGCTACAGCTTCTCAGCTCTCTCGGGACCTGTATGCAGCCACAGGAACCCGTGTAACAAGGGTGACTGTTTCCAAAAGACTGAATGAGAGAGGGTTGTTTGCCAGAAGACTGGCTGTTTGCGTCCCGCTCCCGTCTGCCGACAGTAGAGTCCGATTAACATAGTTCAGGCAGCATAGTGATTGGAGTACGGAGCAATGGGTGACCGTTCTGTTCACCGATGAGTCCCGTTTTAGCCTAAACACCGATTCTCGCCGTACTTTTATATGAAGAGAGCCAAGGACCCGTTACCTACCCTCCAATGTCCGCGAAATCAATAGCGGTGGCGGTGTAATGGTCTGGGCAGGCATCATGTTGGATAGCCACACCGCTCTCCACGTCTTTGACAGAGGCTCTGTGACCGGTGTGAAGTATAGGGGTGAGGTCTTGGAGCCCTATCTTTGCCTTTTCTGGGATGCAGTGGGTCCCGAGTTCATCTTAGAGGACGATAACGCGAGGCCACATAGAGCTCTTCTGGTCGTCAAATTTCTCGAGAGTAAGGACATTCGCCAGATGGATTGGCCAGCCAGGTCTCCAGACCTCAACCCTATAGAGCATGTCTCGGACGCTCTGGAGAGGGCAATCGCAACTCGCAGCCCCCTCCGAGAACCATCCAAGAACTGAAAACAGCGTTGCTGAATGCGTGGGACCAATTGCCACAGGCACTGATAAACTGCCTTATTTCCAGTATGACATCACGCTGCGAGGTCTGTACGGCTGTAAGAGGAGACCATACCCCCTATTACCCATTTCTTTTGTGTCTTTTGAAACCGCTGTTTCAGACCTACGAACTTCCATGAGTGTTACGCACGAGCATGTGTGTATATTATAACTATTGAATGTTTATTTTTTTGTATTATATCAACCTATGCTCACACCAAATTTTATTAAAATCTGTCCAGTAGTTCTGGAGATCGTAGATCAAATATAAAAATTCTCTTAATTTATTTTACCAAAGAATATTAGAAACGTATAATAAATAAAAAAATTAACTTTTGATAATTATCCTAGGACTAAATTAAGTTTATGCTGATTTTTTTCTGTAAACAAAAATTCTTGTTGAATTCTAATGTATTCAAAGCAAATATTTTGCAAATAGTTTAAAAACGAAGTACTTGCGATTTTGCATATATTCATATTTGAAAGTTACGAAAAGACCCTTGAAAAATATTTAGACTTGGGAAGTAGAAACTGCTCGCTTCCCTTACTGGAGATTTTCACTTTTTCAGTATGCGTGTGTAAATTGAATAGCCATTCTGTCAAAACTATTTTTCAAAGAAATCTGTCAGACTCTCAACATGAATATACAAAATAAATATTAAAGGAAAATTTTCTTCAAAAAGTGGAAAACAAATTTAATCCAGGATGAAATGTAAATAGCTCATGACTCGTAGAAAAAGCGCTTAAAAAGTATGTTTAGCGGTTTTCATCCATTTTAAATGAACGCTCCCACATAAATCACTTTGCTTAAGCGTATATGTATAGATATATATGTTACAAAAACATATTTTTCCTTTAAAAACTTTTGTATTTAACGAATACGTATAAACTGTGCTTTGCACATAAAGAAACTGTTGAAAACTGCATTTGTTTTTGTTTATACTTCATGTAGTCACCTGTACGAGAAAGTCTTTGAAACATTTTGATATCATACATTGAGTAATATACACTCACTTCCAAAAGTTAAGCACGAAGATGTAAAATGCAAAAAATCAACAAATACTGCTTTGATTGACACAAAAATTCGGCAGGAAAGTAGCATATATATTTATGCATAAAACAAAATCAATAATTATATACAGAAATGAAAACAATATTAAATGTTTGTAAGTTATCAGATAATGACATATTGGAGATTTAAACAGAATTATGCATAAAGTGAAAATAAACAGCATAAAATAAAAAAGGACATGAATAGGGTATGTGATCCTCCTTCCCTCATCTGTATACAAAGTTTACACCTTGTGACCATGCTTTCAATTAGGTAGTCAACCACCGCAGAATTACGCAATCGCCATTCTTCTTGTAGAGCAGTTTCCACTCTGGAGGTTGGAAACGGGAAGATACAGCAAGGCCGAGAGCATCCGACAGATTTTCAATGGTATTAAGGTCGGACGAATATGCTGGCCACGCCATACGCGCAATCCCTTCACTCTACAGGTAGTCATCGACGATGTCAGCTCTAAGGGGACGCGCGTTATCGTCCATTAAAACAAAAGTAGGGCCAACTACTGCAGCGTACAATCTCCCAATGGGTTCTAAGACTTCATATCCATACTGGACAGCCGTCAAAGAACCCCGTTTAAAGATGTGCAGGTCGGTGCGATATCCTAATGAAATCCCTGCCCACACCATAATGCTTCCGCCTCGGACTGCGTGATGTTCGGTGACGTTTTGGGACTGATTGCGTATTCGTTGTTCACGCCATATCCTTATACGCTTGTCATCTTGCTCCAGAGCAAATCTTGACACATCAGTAAACATGACATTGCCCCAATCAGACACATTCCAATTTACATGTTCCCGGCACCACTGTAATCGTGTCCCTCTTGATTGGACGGATAGAGGAACACAAACTCGAGGTACCCGGGCGTACAGTCCACTCATATGTAATCTTCGGCGTACAGTAGCTGCAGATATCGCCTTACCAATGGACGCTGTAACCATAGCTGTCACACATGTGGAGGTCGCTCTGCGATTCCGCTTGGCCACAATAGCAATATATCGATCTTCCGCGGGGGTTGTAACCCTTGGGCGACCGGCTACCGGTTTTCGGACAACTGTCTGTGTGGTCTGGAATTGTTTCCATAAACGTGAAATTACAGAATGATGAACACCGAATAAAAGAGCAACATCTGTGATGAAGTCCTGCTTCAATGCGCCCCACAGCACGCCAGCGCTCAGAATCTTCCATTCGTCTTCTGGAAGTCATAGAAACACGTATGTCTTGAAAACAAATAGTACGAAAATTTTAAACACCTTCTATCAGCACTTACAATCAACTTCTATAACCCTTCATAAAGCTGGCTTCTTATAAGACACCCTTTTTTGCATATTTCTTGACATGAAAGCGCGATTGGCTGTTACCTAACATATTTTCATACTTCCATCTACCTCTCCAGCGAATTGTATCCTCTTCAATTCTGACTGGCTTCCGGAAATTAGCATTTTCCTCTCCGTACTTAACTTTTGGATGTGAATGTAATTTTATATTTCTAGAATAACAAAATAAGGCAGCAATTTATACTGATTCTTCAGAAATATTTTAATTCTATGGTAAAATTCATACAGGATGAGCATAAAGTCTTTCCCGGATTACTGAAACTTTTATACGAAGTAAATGCAAAAAATAAAAATGCGAACTTTTTAACATTACATATAGTCTTATAATCTTATAGTTCTTTCACGAATTAATATATAGCACCAAGGAATAATTATTGACGAAACAGCGTCGATAAAGGGAAAAGCTAAGTGTATTTTGTGGTATCACGAAAACAAATCGCC
>KK114378.1:269149-295102 GCA_000611955.2 Stegodyphus mimosarum | reverse complement strand
GAAGTTTGTATGGACGCAAATTTCCGGATTAAGAATATCAGGAAGTGGTATGAAAAGTTTTAACGAAAATGATAAGTGGTGTCCTTCCCCTCAAGAAGTAGCAGACCTACTGCAAGTGGTAATGTGGTTAACAGCGTTCGTAAATCACACGAAGGATACATCAGGAAAAGATTCTTTATCACATCAGTTCGTAATATTGATATTACATAAGTCAGAATACCAGTTGGTGCGTCAAATGTTGCAGAGTTGAAATCGAAGACCAGCGGCGATAAGTAAAATACCGGTATGATATTCTTCAAGCTACAAAGGGGACGTACATTGTAATTTACTAAAATAGGGCTATTTCTAAGAAACTGTAATCACTTCAGTTACCATTTTCAAAAGATCATGTATGTCTAATTTTAATAGTTTTCGTGTAATAAATTTTTGTAATCAGGGACACACCTTTTGCTCACCCTGTATTCCTACGAAGGCTAAAATGCTTCTAAGTACCGTCAGGTATTTAATTAGAATACTAATTTATGTTGTTGCTAATTGGCTACTGGCAAAATTCAGCCACAACTGACTGTCGATATCAGTTAATAAATGTATAATGTATAATGTATTTCGAGAAACAAATTTGGAGTTGTCTCTTTAGAAGCAAACAGCTGTGAATAAAAGTCCTAGTTCTGACGCTGTATGTACTATTATAACGTATATTATTTTTGAGTGAATTATGGAAAGCAAAAACAATAAATTAGCGACACTAAATGTAGAAACACGTTCGGATAATATGGGTTGGAAATGAAGTTTGCTAATTAAAATAGAGATTTGAGATTTTACTGAATGTATGAAAGACTTCACCCAAATCAAAGTCATTGATGAAAAATTGAAGGAACAATCGAGAATTGAGAATGATTAGTTATAGAAAGCGTTACTATTGTACAATCGCTTTCGAAACCTAGAATATACCTCCACTCGATTTAACTCACGAGTGCTCAACGAGTTAACTTCCCTACCATCAGAAGTCATTACTACTATCTGCAGAGACTATTTTATTACTTCCTTATTCGAAGTAAAGGACGTATTGTAATCTGGAAACATTTCGGGTATCATATTGTAACAGAAATGGTCACTTTAATCGCTTTCGAATCATTTGAACGAATGTTTGAAGGGGTATCTGTAAGTACGGACAGAATAAAGGGCTCTTTCTTCCAAAAGGAATTGTAAAATGGATTCAGAATGTATTTGTTCGTGACCTCTGCACGTACATACGTATGTATGTATGCATCAAAGTTGAAATGTTGTATATGGGACTCTATAACATCTAGTTGTGCACCGCCCTTTTTTCCATAGTATTCTTACGAAGGCTAATACGAAAATACTAGACGAGGTAATTACAGCAACACCACCAACAAGCCTGGACGGAATCACTTGTTTCTGAAGAAAAAGATCGCTATTTTTTTCTACAGAAATGCTCAGGATCATTATTGGAAATACAAGCTTAAATGTAATTTTTGCGAATTTAAATTCTTCACGTTAACATGCAGCTTATTCAGCATTATCGTTATTCACATAACATACAAGAATGCTTAAGAAACTTTAATATGCATATAAATTTCAATAAAATATCTTAAGAAGACTGCAGTGCCTCCTAATAAAGTTTTTGCCGTTTCATGAGAAAATCTGAAAGCGGGCTACTTCTGATACTGACAAATTCCAGAAATTGAAAATGTACTGTTACTTAAGAGGAATATTTTTTTAATTGTATGCTTTAATAATTTTAAAGGTTTTTCATTTAACGTATAATACAGTTTATGATGATGTTCTTCAAACTCATCCAGAGAACATAGATTTAATAATGTAAAAGGTAACGTTGTAATAAAATAATTTTTCTTAATTTAAAGAAACATAATTTTTAATTTTGCCCAACATGCTATTATATATCTTTATTTGGCTACATTCAAACTTTTCTGCTAACTTTGACTTTTCTAGAAAGCCATTACATCCTATTCGGAAAAGACCCTCGGGTTTTTTTCGCTGAAGCATCGTCGGTCAGTATTAAGATGGAACAATACATATTTTTAGGCGACTTAAACGAAAAGTATTTTAAAATTAAAATTTTCAAGTTTCATTTAAAGGAATTAAAGAGTGACGTTGTCGAGATTGAAAAAATTTCCTCTACTTATTCATTTACTTATTTTTAGTTTTTTAAATTAAAACGATATTCAGCACTAGTATCCAAAACGTTTCCATACCAACTGGGCCGGATAAACGAAATTCTACCTAAAAAAACTTTCTCATACTGTTTCATTCGATGATTTAAGAAATTAACTGTAATGATACAATGATAGCCTTAACGTCCTTCCTGGCAATTTAAATTTTTAGGATCGAAAATTTACTTAAGTAGGTAAAAGGAAAAAAGTTCGTTTTGTTGATTCTTCTGCGTTTACAGATTAAACCCCTTTCTTTAAATTAGCACTTTCGAATCCCTGGTGCACAACAGAACGTTTTCCGGCAGAACTATCGACCAAGAGACGTGATGAAAATCTTTATATCGATTATCGGATAAGTGGACTGAATTGCCAAAGAGAAAGCGAATAACTCTTACACTTACTTGAACTTGTTGACACTTTTGAATTCGTCCACCTGTAAAAAAAGAAAATCTAAGCTGAAATGATTCCAAAGAAAGTTACTACTGCTGCAGTAAATTCTTTTCCTTTCAGTTACATTCTTCCCCCTCCTTTCCTTTCACATATCTTCAGAATGTTAAAATATCTTTAGGTACAAAACGAAAATTGTTACAGTTTCATATTTTAAGCTTTCACGAGCACTGTAATTTAAATTTTATAAAAAGCAAGTTGATTTCGGCTTTCTGAAAAGCATGAATTTTCCCTTCTTTGTAAAGGTATTTGTTACGTGAGTTGCTAAACACTTTATTTCTCCTGATTTTTCTTTTTGATTTAAAAATGCAGAATTTACAATCATCCACTTTAAAAGATTAAACAAAATAACAAAGAAAAAGAGACAAACTTTACTCAACAAATATAAGGAAACCTGCTTAACTTATTATCCGGTATGAGAATAGGTCTAGAGTACGTGAATGATAATGAGTTTTAAGCATATCTGATACTGAATCCACGGGAACGGGAAGTTAGAGTTCAGTATACTTGGTTTGAGAGTTTGATTAAAAGCATAGTCGATAAGCATGGACCTCATTTAAAACGTTTTACTGGAAAAGTATTTAAGGCTCGTTTAATTACGGCACTGAAAAACAACAAGCATACCCCGTTCTCTAATGTTAGGTTAATTGATTAAGGCAAAGCAATTCCAGGGCTATCTGCCTATAGGAAGGGTTGCCTTCGTGAAAGACTTTTTAAAGGAAACAGGCTCGAATCCACGTTACACATAGGGAAAACAGCGAAAACTATCCATACAGCCAGCCCGTTCGCCGGGATTCAATCTTAGTCGAACTACCAGTGTTTAGCGACTTTTACCGCTCGGCCGCTGTTGTCCAATTGCTAAATTGGATGCTCTTCTGTTAAAGGTATAAGATACTTTTCATTTCAGACTCATTCAAATTATTTTGAATGTAAATTTTCTCGGGAACTTAAACATTTATGAATAACGGAGGAATTTGCGATAAGAAAATAACAGATACTTACACGCTCTTTTGGGACTTGAGGTATTTCTAGAAGACGAAGCTTTTTTTCATATTGGATAAGAGTCCCACCCTGAAGAGATACAAAACATTTCTTTGTAAACAGCAATTATGATATTAAAACTCGTTTTGATTTGAAACACTTCACGGTGCATTCTTATGTTCGCTAAAGAAACAATGAAACAGAAAGTAGAAAAGTAAAAGACAGCGAACTTCGTTGCAGATGCAATTTATTATTCACACGGTTTCTGGCAGCAACACTACAGCTTGATCAAATGAATTCGAATTATCTTTGTGTAATTTACTTTTGCGTAATGACATAAAGCCGGAATTAGTCAACAAAAGCATAAAAATTAAGTGCATATGGAGATCATTTTATAAATAAGCATAGATAAAACGCTTTGAATGCATAATTTTTCCAACCAAAATATTGATTTTTTACCATTTTTTTTTCTGTAAAGAAAAATATTTTTCTGTATTTGTAAGAAGTAAATTACGACCATTATCGAACACATTTGGACGATTTTTTTGCGTGACGTGTACGAACAGACAGAATAAAGGACTGCTTTTCCCAAAACGTATTGTAAAATGGATTTAAAATGGATTCAGAACGAATTTTTTTCGTGAGGTTGACAGACTAATTTTTCAATGACCTCACACCAATAATTTGATATTAAAAAAAATTAAAGCAGAATCAAAACTGAATCTTAAGTTAGGAATAGTAAAAGTAACATTAAATATTATGCAAATGTTCTAGAAATCTGTTCCACTGAACACCGTGAAATAATTAAAACAGTTACGTGCAATTACACTACCACGACGCACCGAGAAGATATAAAGCAAATTGGACACAAATTGATATGCATACAGGTTTCGATGGAAAATGCAAAATTTTATATTTTGGCTGCCAATGAATGAACAGTTGTGGCTACAGCGCATCTGATCTGCGCAACTGGTAGGATATTAAGACGAGAAATTACGATTCCAGGTCATAAATTCTTCACGAATTTCATTCCGTGTACTCTGGTAGACAGTAACTATACCTCACATACAGGTGCGCGAACGATATGCGCAAATGTCAGGATTTCAGAGAGGTCGTGTAGTTGGGCTCAGAAGCCGGTTGGCCTTATCGGCGAATAGCTCGACATTTGAGCAGGAGAGATGCCACTACTAGACGACGTTGGCAGGAATGGGTGAACCATGGCCGCACACAGCGTGAAGAAGGAACCAGTAGGCTTAGAGAAACGACAGAACGCGAAGACCGAGCAATCGTCAGAGCGGCACTCACAGCCCCAGATGCATCTTTATCATCGATTGTACGTGCAACTAGTGCTTCAGTGACCGCAAGGACCATTCATAGACGGCTCACAGAAAGCTGACTACCATTGACCTCTGTACAACGTCAAGCCCGTTTGCAATGGTGTCGGGCTCATTCGCTCTGGAATGTCACTGACTGGAGTAGAATAGTCTTCAGTGATGAGTCCCGCTTTGAACTGAGCCCCGATGACCAGCGAAGGTGAGTCTGGAGACGCCCCGAACAGCCGTGTGATACCAACCTGACTGTCTTCCGGCAGACAGGCCGACAACCAGGAGTGATAGTCTGGGGTTCCATTTCATTTCATAGTAGGACCCCTTTGGTTGTCATCCGTCGCAACTTTACAGCACAGCGGTACGTCGACGAAGTTCTAAGGCCCGTTTTGCTGGCCTTCCTGTCGCGCCACCATGGGCTTGTATTTCAGCAAGATAATGCCCGCCTCCACACTGCACATGTTTCTACTGCTTGCCGAACATTACCTTGGCCAGCAAGGTCACTGGATCTCTTTCCTATTGAGCACGTTTGGAGCATTATGGGCAGGGCCCTCCAACCAGCTCGAAATGTTGACGATCTAACGCGCCAGTTGGACAGAATTTGGCACGATATCCGTCAGGAGGACATCCGCAACCTCTATCGATCGATGCCAAGCCGAATAACTGCTTGCATAAGAGCCAGAGCCGTTACTGACTTTTTCACTTTGTGAAGCTCTATCATTTCAATAAATCTTCCAATTTTTCTGAAATTGTAAGCATTTGTTTTTCTGTACATGTAAATCACTTCTACCGATTTTCATCCCATTCGGATAACTCTTTCTTGGTGCGTCTTTTTTTTTTTTTTTTTGTTTAAGAGTGCACAATTACACAAAATATAAGATACATTATTAATTTACGTGAAATAAAGTAATAAATCAAATAATAAGTAATAAACATATGGTAAAATTAAATACACCATGAAATAAACGTAATGTGAGAAAATCAATAATACGGTAGGTTAGTAAGGATAAAAGGTGAGTAAATATTGTAAAAAGTAAATTACAGTTTATTTGTGACTGTGAAATATGCTTTTCATTTAGTTATTCCCGAGTCAATATTAATCTTAATTTCTGTGAATGAAAATATTTATCTTAAGTAATTTTTCTGGAGAAACGCAAAAACTTATTTTCAGATCTTTTAAACGTAAAATTTTAAATTTCATCTAGCTTCATACCACCTATAATTTTAACATTAAATTTGATCCAAAAAACATTACTAAATTTAGATTTTTAATGGTGACCTTTGAATTCTGAGAAAGGGCGCAATTATTTCCAAACGTGTACTTTCAAAATACGGAACAAAGAAATGTTTAAGATAAATGTGTGCTCTTGGAATTTAAGCTCTTTATTGAGAACTGCTGATAAAAGTCAATATTGTTTAAGAATTCTATTATCTTACTTTTGCAGGTAAATCTCTTGAGAGTTCTTTAAAAGATTATAATTCGATGGTTTTTAAGCTTATATATTTAATTTAAGCATTCTTAAGCAGATCTTTAAATTATTGGGAAAGCAACTGTCATCATTCGAATAATTTAATAATAAGTTAGTGTGAAATGCACGAAGACATAAATACGTATACGTTTAAAAAAGAGAGAGAAAGAGATAAATTCTGTTACTTTTTCCTTATGTTTAAATGGAAACATAGGTTGCCTGAAAAGTAATGATGCATTTTATCTATGTTCTTCAAAAATCCTTTATTTACATAAAGAACAATGAGCAGTCAATTCGCATATTGCCCGTTTTTTTCGATAAATGTTTCTTTTCTTTTAATGAGTTTCGTAATTCTTCATTCACAAAAGAACCTAGCTTTATCGGCGGAAAGTTAAACAAGGTGCTGATTTGCGGCGTCACCTGAAATGAATGTTATAGAACGAAAGAAATTTTGAAGACAGCGAAACAAGAGAAAATCTAAGATCACAAGATCTGCCGAGTATGACGCGTGGCAATACTTTTCATCCAAACTCTAATCATTTTTTTCAGGTGATCAAACTTGTATATAGTCTCGCGCTATCGGGATGGAATGCAGTTACTATGCGATTAATGAGCTCTGGTAGTTTCTGAAAGAGGGATTCGTTGAAATTGTCCAATTGGCGACAGCACACATTCAAACTGATTTGTTGGCTCTTTGGCAGAAGCCTAGAAACAAGACCACTCACAAGCTTGATCACTGACAAAAATTATGAGAGTTTGGGAGAAAATTATTGCCACTCGTACTGACCCTGTGCCCCCAGACGTTCACTTGTTTCGTTCTCTTCAAAATTTCTTTCGTGGTATAACATTCAATCCAGAATTCCCTAAATCAGTACCTTACTCATCTTTTCGCTGGTAAAGCTAGGTTCTTTTGTGAATGAAGAATTACGAAACTCATTAAAAGAAAGCAATGGGCAATAGACTGTTCATTGTTCTTTATATAAATAAAAGGTGTTTGAAAAACATAGAAAACAATGCATAATGACTTTTCAGACAACACAATATAGCATTTTTCCTCATTTGGATTAACAAAACTATATCTCGGGTAATTTGGAATTTGCGTTTTTTTCATTATTATTTTAAGCTTATTATTGAATTTTTAATGTTATTTCAGGTACAAGTTAAGTTTTCGCATAGTTTAAAAGGTTTAAAACAGAGGTCGCTACCTTGGCGTCTGCCGTTCAAATATTCAAATTCTTAATTTTAGATATTTGACCAACAAGAGTCGAAATTGCAATGAATAATGTTAACAAAACTTCTTATTTTAATCATAACGATTCTACAGTTGTAAGAACTGTAAAATTAAACTTTTGACAAAAACTGAATCTTAACTACACCTAGATAGGTACACGACTGAATCAATCAATTTTCAGCTGCTAAAAAGCATCTGACTCCGCATGCAGTGAACTATTTTCTGTCCCATTTATCCTCTTATACTGTATCGTGATCGGCGTGCAAAGCTTTACATCGCATTATAGGCTCGTACCCAACCTGTCATTTAATGACTTAGTGTCCCAGTTGAAAGCAGAGTTCCATAATGGGAAAAAAGAAATAAGAAACAGAAGACAAATCATGTTAATTTTGAGTGGTTTAGTTTGTATTATTTACGCCAAAGCACATTAGGGCTATCTGCCTAAGGTAAGGGATGCCTTGGTGAAGGACTTTTAAAGAGAAACTGGCTCGTATGCACGTTACACATTGGAAAGACTAGGCCCATGCAACCAGCCCTTTCGCCTGGAATTAAAACCTTTTAGTGAATTTACTGGTGGTGGGCCCAGTGTTGAGTAGGGATAACAATTTTTTTCATTTATTATAAAGTGCATGATTATTATGCAATTCAACTGCAGTGATTGCTAAATGTTACGTGGAGGGCCATTTCATAACTATTACGATGCTTACCGAACTCCCGCATTTCTGAAATATACCCTCCTAGTAGAAAAAGTTACCGATCATTGCTTTAAAATATACAGAAATTTCAAGAGATGCTAGTAAAATACGCAGTATTAATTTTAATGTTAATGCACTGTATTAATTTTAATGTTAATGCACTGTATTAGCTTCTTGCCAATCTTCAAATGTGCTCATATGTTAAGTTTTAAGAAACAAAATTAAAGAAAAAGTATTAAAAAAAACAGAAGCTTTACATTTTTTCAAAATACTAAACCACAAAAGCAATACAGTGTATTTTCAAACGTAGCAAGTTTTTAAAACAGTCTTTCCCCCCTTAACCCCCCTTTTAAGGACTTTTAAACTGATACCATATTGTTACGTATTATTCTTCAGAAAATATAATTTTACGACAATACAATACCCGACGAATAGTTTCAGTTATTTGAAATTATGACGTTTTACTTTTGTCATTTGATTTAAAAGAAAGCAGTTTACAGTAACGCGTGTACGGCTTGTTCCGGATAGCGTACTCCAAGGCTTCTTACGGATACGTGAAAGACGAGATACTAGCGGAAATTATACATAACGCAGGGTATTCATGAAAAATATATGAATATAGTCAAGTTTAATGGACAAATTGCTTAATTAACAATAGTCTCAAATTCAAATTGCATGCGGGTCGCCTGCAAGATCTGAAAGCAATTGACGGGCCAACGTGAAATTTTTTCATCGGGAAAGTAAACAAATATTCCCAATAAATTTTTAATTTCGCTTACTGAATCTTTTACATATTGAGAACAAAATATTAAATTTTCAGACTGATATTTATTTTAAATAATTGGAGCATGTTTAATTAATCATTAAATAATTTACTTCAATCGAAAACAAAAACAAATTATAAAAATTTTCTAAGTGGGACAAAAGAATAATTAATAATAACCTAGTCTGTTTCCTTCATAGATTTTTCGTCGACGCATAAATACATATATATGTTAGTGTGGAAATAATTATAAACTCTATCTCTTACTACAGCTTGACACTTGAGCCATTTCGATTCTGATCGAAGTCAGAATTGAAGCCTTGAAGAGAAATTATCTTCAATACAGATTGTAGATGCTTATAGGTCAATCGGGATCTTTTTTTTTATTAATTTTCAACTATAAAATAGCCCGTTTACATATAAATCTATTTCCAAACAAAGTGATTATTGTTAGTGCAAACGTTCGTAACCGAGCTAATTTTCTTTTGATGAGTACGCATAAAAGTTGGTAAAATTTATGGCTTCAACGTTTTTAACAAAATTTATAACACATTGTAAATTAATTAACTTCAGTTATAGACTTTCAGGGGCGTTATTCATGATCGCTTTTAATGGTAATGCAAATACTGCAAACTCGAACTTAAAGTTAACTAAAATCTTGAAATTTTTGCTACAAGTACATAACTGAAACGTATTCGCGGGCCGCCAGTTTGAGCCATCTGCAATAAAGGACATTGTAAACTTCACGATTTTACATATTGTAATACTACACAAAATATTGCAAATTATACTCCATACTGTCTCGTATGTTCTAAACGTTACGGATTTGGACGAATTAATCTCATCTTTCAAAAAACAAGTAAGAAAGAAAAAAATCGTATTCTGTAATATACAATATAAGGCATTATTTCAAAGGATTGTAAGCGAAAAGAACTGTATTTTATCAGCACGAAAATTGTCGCTGAGTGTTCGAAAAGCAGTGCGAAAGTATGAAGAGAAACCTTGAAAGAAAATGAACAATTTTTTCATTTATTATAAAGTGCATGATCATTATGCAATTCAGCTGCAGTGATTGCTAAAAAATGTTACATGGAGAGACATTTCATGATTGCTACGATGCTCACCGAACTTCCGCATTTCTGAAATATACCCTCCTAACAGAAAAGGTTACCGATCCCTGGTTTAAAATATGCAGAAATTTAAAGAGATGCTAGTAAAATACGCAACATGAATTTTAATGTTAATGCACTGTATTACGTTCTTGTTAGTTTTTGAGTGTGCTCTGATGTTAAGTTTTAAGAAATAAAATTTTAAGAAACATTAAAAAACCTGAGGCTTTATATTTTTAAAAATAGTAAACCACTAAAGCCCTGTTGATATAATTATAACCATCAAGCGAAATGTGCATTAGAGTTTATTAAAAAAAATGGAAAAACCGTATCTTCGCCAAGAACAAACTTGACATTCCTTAGAACTCGTGGTTTTCGTCCCTTATATTTGGTTACTGAAGGAAGACGATAGTACAGGACGCGCTTTAAGAGTTTTTTCGTTGTATTATCGCTTGCTATGACTTAAAAGCACACTTAAGAATATAAATTTCTTATCCTGATAGAATAACAAATTGCAACCGCCGATTACAAAACAGTAAATACAGTGGCAGTTGTCCGTTCCCAAACAAGTTCTTGTAAATCTATTGCGCTTTTTACAGAGTAAACTTTCATGTCCGCTTTCAGTCCGTGGAAGCTGAGCCGAAAAGGAAAATACAGTAATTTTAGCCTAAAATTTTCCTCCACTTAAGGAAACAGGTGCAAATAACTGAACGCTGAATATCAAGTAATTAGACATGTCTGTGAGCAGAGCTTTTCCTATCCACATCATCTCAACTTTTACCCATGTTGGTATTCATTATTTTATTTTAACATTGTTTAATGTTATTGTTTTATTTATAATTATTTTATTGTTAAAATAAAACAACTAAATCGAAAAATTTTCTTCTAAAATTGTGGCTCAGTTTTATAAAAGAAGTGCCTAGGCTCATTTTATTTAGGGCTTCGATGCACTTGGGCTAGAATTATGATTTATCGCAAAAAATAAGAAGTACCGGAGCTGCCCTCCGACGCAGTTTAAGCACTGAACTTAAAGCTACAAGAAACTTATTTTTCTGCGAAAGGTAAAAAAAATTACATACAATTTTTTTTTTTTTTTTTAAATTAGCTTGACGTAAAAGATTATTTATGAAAACATTCTTCACAAAAGTCTCGGTCTACGATGAAACTGTTTATAACCCATTAAAGATTGTTTCGAAACCTATTAACTTGTAGAATGTTTTTCTTTTACTCGAGTTTACATAAAATATTTTGTAAAATAATACTTTTAACAACTAAAATGCGTATTCAGGATCCAAGCTTAGTATAATAAAAATATGAAGAAATACTCTGTAAATACTTCATCAAAAGAATAAAATATTCTCTTTAGTTGTTATAAAATTTTACGACGCCATACGTAAAGCATATGTATCGTACTATATAGTAGTGTCGCATGGTGAATGAAATATAGCGTTTAACTCCAGTATTTGAAGTGTATTTTCAGTTCATCCATCACCCTAAGACCTGAAGCCGTCTTCAGTTCAATGCTAACTGACGGGAAGTACTTCCATTCTTATAGACAGATGGCGCCACCAACTAATAAATTGCAACTACAATTACATCACAAACAACAAATATTTTACTACTTTATCATGTCAGACCTTTTTCCTTATTCTCAATTGTTTTATAACGAAGTGTAAAAAATAATATATTCTTCTATTTTACAATGATGGAAAAGTGCCCGAGTACACATTCAAATTAGAATTCTACACATAAGTGTGCACGAAATCTTACCTTGACATCACCTTTCGTCTTGTCTGTGACTTCCATCACGAATTCGTGACCTGAGGATTCTCCGGGATGGAGCAACGTATTCAAGATATCAAACAAGCATTAAGTTAAAAATAAATGAAAGATTTCGTGTAAAAAATAGAAAGTCAGAATGAATACAGGTACAAATAATTGTAACAGAACGACAAGTTTGCACTGAAGCAAGCAACTATTTCATGCAAATTAATTTAGTATTTTAATCCATTTTTGTTTTTTAGGAAAACGGTTTTATGTATCATATCATTTAAATTTAAGACAATGCCCGCCCTTTAAAACATCCGTTTGAAAGCCACACCGATATTATTAAAGCAGCCTGGCATTTCAAAAATATACTAAAGTAATTTACCAGATACCTTTTAATATTTGCATTAAAATAAAATATATTCTTCCCAAAAGATTTTTTTCAATCACTTAATTCTAGCCCTGCCCGTTACTCTTAGAAATGAACATCAGAAACCCAACACTACGTTTTTACCAATTGATGGCGCGAATTATCTTTCATTCATTATTTAGTACATTATAACGGTATATTGTCCAACAGCTTAAGAAACTGCCTCACTTTTCTACCAGTATTTCACAATAATATTTTGCAGCAGATGCTATTTTATATACAAGTGTGATAAATAAAGTACGTTTTAATATCCCATAAGAGTGATTCCAAAGTGTGGAACAGAAAAAATTTTTGATGGATTGCGAACATTTCTGAAGGCTTTTTTAATTCAATTATCAATATTTATTCATAATTAAGTAATTATAACTAACTGATAGATATTAACTAATTATTAATGCATATACGCATATTTCATTATTAGACCGTTTTCTTCTAAAACATTCCTTTTTTGTCTCTTTTTCTTACAAATAGATGGAGCAATACAACTCGCAATTATGTCAGACAAAAATGTGTGAGAACACTACCTCATTAATTAAAAGACTGCAAAATTCCTCCTATCTCTATGTTTTCAAAACATTATCATCTGCAATGCAGGGGCAAGTCAGAGAAAATAAAAGAAAGAGAATAGCAATAATAGAATTTTGTAAAAATGTACATACAATCTGTAATTCTTTCTATAAATTTCCTTCTTTTAAATGAAACTTCCTAGTATTTTCCTATCCTTTTCCTTTTTATACTCTTTTTATATTCTACGCAAAAATATGTAATTAAATAATGGAAAATGAAATGTTTTTTGGGTTGAATTTTCATTTAATTCAATGATAAAACTTATGTTTTATTTCATGTTAATTATGTTTTAGTTTGAAAATATAATTAATATTTTAATTTTAAAAAGACACGGAATGTTTTCATATTTTTATTTATCCCTCCCTTACAGACAAATTCTTCTTTGAAGCCTTAGATCATAGACTTCAAAATTTAATAGGTAATATAATTTGCTTAATTATTATTTAACTTCATTTTTCTTCATGGCATTGTATTCAGACCAGTTAATACTTTTCTTGCTGAACATCTTCAAGATAAAAAGAAAGTAAATGCGAAACCTAATATATGATTTGTTTTTTTTTTCAATTTAAATGACTTAAAAACTGCAAAGTCGATTTTTAAATCATTTCCTTAGTCAAAAGCAGAACCTGCAAATTGCGTAATAGTTCATCGAAACGAGTATTGCTTCTTATAATTGGCCGAAATGAGTATAACTGCTTTAATTTCAGAAACACTGGTGAATATTTTCTCATTAATGTTAGTAATAATAATGTAAAAATCAAACATTGCTATAAGGTACATCATGCAACTATGTTTATAGAAAATTAATTCAATAAGTATTATACAGAATCCATGTATTTTTTTATATTTATGAAATAGTTAAAAGAGAAGTAAATGGCATTATTTCTCCTTGTAACTGTAACGAATTTGAATTGTAACGAATTAAGTAAATAAACCTACCTTATAAAATCAAACGACAAAATTGTTTTATTGCGGGGGGGGAGAACTAAACGAGTGTTTCGCGATATATAATATTTGACATTAGAAACATTTTATTTATTATAATAATATTACAAATGATTATAAAAATTATATAGTACATGTATCATATTTTAAATGTATTTTAAACTACTTAAATTAGATAAATTATTAAGGAATAACATAAAAATTTAAATTATAATTACTCTTAAGCTGTTCAGTTAGCTACGCAAACGAATTTTAATTCGAAACATAAGTTTAAAATCTTCTGTCACGTCGACAGGCAACACTGTGGAAAATAGTTATCTACCAGGTCTCATGGAAGAAAATCTTAAGATCTTATGCTTCACCCAATATCGAAACAAGAGCAGGTATTTGAATGTTAAATGAATTGTGGCGTAAAAGTTTGGGAAGGATCTGCTAAAAAACTTCTGAGGCACCCCCAAAAAATTTTGTTTTAAAGAAATTCATGTAAATCATTTTAAGCAGTCTTATAATTCTTAGAATTTTCTCCTCGATGCTTTAGCAAAACTGAAGCTGTATCTACATATCCATGAATATTCGGGGCCCGTGATATTAATGCGGATTAAAGAAAAGCAGAACTACCTATACCGACCATAAACTCTTATTACTGTCTGAACAGCAACGCTAACGATCTCAATTAGAAGACTCGCTAATCGGTCTTTAATCCTTCCAGTTGCTTAGAGGGAAAGCCGCAAAGAAGTGCTTTCAATGACTTTCCCCGATACCAAAATTAAAAGGGAGGAATAAGAAAGAAGATTTTGGGCTCAGTACGTAATATCTTTTATTAAATAATGAAGAACCTGTAAGCATGTTCTTCGCAAAGTAAAAAAAATGGTGGCACCTAGAACCAAATTTTGAACACTCGCAGTTCTGCAACTGAAAATATGTACCTCGAAACCTGAATTTTGAATTTCGAATTTGTTTATTATTCATTTCCTACTTTCTCCTAATTTATAGAATTATTGATTAATAAACTCAACGATTTAAAAGAAATGTGTTGCCGCTATGCCTAGTTAATGTTTCAAATTTAATCGAAAGTATATTGCCATTCGGTAAAGCCTAAGATACACGTCTTTCAAGTCCCATTTAAAAAAAAAAATCAGCGATTTGAAAGAAACGTGTTGCTACTGCCCGATATAATCGTTCACGCACCAGTCTGTTAACATTTAGCGAAGCGTAAGATATGGATTTTTTCTTTCCTGTCTGTTACTGATTAACAGACTAAGCAATTTGAAAGCAAAAATATAGTCCTTCGTCTATGCTATTATTGCTAACTGGCTGGACCCTGTAATTACACTAGCTAGACTCATTAAAGTCACTACATATTTTTCTTTTTTTATAATAATTATAATAACATAAACGTGCGAATATTAATGAAAAATTAGTCTTCTCACATATTTAAATTAAATGTATTTAAAATTAACTGTGTCAGATACGTAGATTATTAAAGCAAAATTAAATCGAAGGGCACGAGTGCCCGTCAAAGGGGCTGTTCGCTAGGGACTTACAGACCGGTGTTATAAATTTATTAGTTAATTACAATAAAATTAAATCAAAGGACACAGAGGATCACCAAAGTCACCGGCGAGTTGTAGACGGATGTGACAACGCTAGATGGGACAGGGATTGAAGGATACCAGTGATAGTCATGACCACTGATCATTGGTAACCTGAATGACTGACAGTCACTGATGTTCAGCAATGCAATGTTTTGTACAATAGAAAACTTTCCAAAGAGGGTGAATGACAAATGTATTTTAAGCTAAAATAACGTGGTTTTGAAAAAAGACCCCATTAAGGATATTTCTGACATCAAAAGGATACTGAGGTCGACGGTGGCGCCCAGGTTATCGATGTTCGAAACAAAGCAATATTCCCTGCCGGTGCTGATGAACATCTCCAGGAGGCCAGAGTTGAAGAAGGATTCGTAGAAGTCTCCGTGGCCAGGAGGATACCACCTGAATAACAGCACGAAATTAGTTGAAAATTTAAGAAACAACAGGTTTTTTATAACACAAGAAACATTCAAATCAATATTTCAAAAAACACAGTATCGGAACTCGAAAGACGATGCAAATGAACTCGAAAGACGATGCAAAATGTTTTTTAATACTGACCTCATTCGTTGTTACTATGCACTTTTCCTTCATTTATCAAATTAGGCAGAATCAAGTTTAAATTGGCTTCCATTTCCTAGCAAAATCTTGCGATTTAGGGCAAATTAGGCAATGAGCTATTTTATCTTTAAGAACTAGACGTATTCTGCATACTTACTGCTTAAGAAGAGGAACATCCTTACTTATCTGTTTGTTTAACGACATAATCCTCTCGTCGAAAACATGATTTCATTCTTAGTTTATATTTACAAGCATATCATATACAATTAAACCTCTCAAACAAACGACAAAGTTAATAAATTGCTTGTACTTTTCTGACAACCAGTAAAATTGAAAGTACAAAATGGTCATATAACTTCCCCGATCTATGAGCACTTAGCGGCCTTTCCGCTCAATTAATCGAATTGAAATTTCAGATAGTGTTGTTTGAAGGCAGGCGCTCGAGATCATAATGATATAAAAGAACTGAGCTCTCACAGTTACGGTCACAGTGAAAACACTTCGAAATTTTCGAATTACAACACCCACTTTTTCTGGCACATAAAAAAATGATAAATGCTTTTGGAGCGATACCCATATGACGAAAATATCTGACGTAAAAGATTTATAAAGAAGAGCATTGTAAAGGACCAATGACAACACAAGACAGGAAATGGGAAAAAAGAACCTTTTATTGGAAATACAAGATTTTAACGTTTCCACTTTCGCAGACAATAACGCATTGAATACCGAAGACTGTTGGCAAAAATGACCTACGTTAACACCGCAAGGGGATTCTGTATAACTTCACGTTTTTATGGCATCTTTCGATTCTAGCAGTCTCGTGGATTTGATGTGGAATACCTTAAGATTTCAAATAACCCCAGAAATCCATGAGAGTAAGGTGGGGGAATCACTGTGGCCATGAAACTACAGTTACGGGACATGACTATCTTGAAAAGTTGTACAAGTAGAAAACTTGTAATTCCTGTAAGAAATTTTTCTCTTTCCTCTTTTCTGCTGTCATGATCCTTCAAAGCGGTTTTTAAAAATGTTTTACGCCGGCAATTTTCGTCGTATGAGTATCGTTCGAAGGCCATTTATGGTTTTTCACTGCGCTGCTCAGTTTGCGGGGGAAAAACATGGGTGCTCTCATTCGAAAATTTCAATATTTCTTTCACTGTAACCATAACCATGAGAGCTCTATTGTTTTAAATCATCACAATTATCTGCAGTGCCTAATGGTGGAGCATGTAATAAAAACAAATCATCTCAATCTCGAGCGCGTAGCTTCAAATTATCTGAAAATTCATTTCGAATGGTCCAGCGGATAGGCGCTGAAGGTTCATATATCGGGAAAATTTTTTATAACCACCCTGTATTATAGCACAATACTTTCTGAACAAGAAAGTTCAAAAGAATCTTTAAACTTCCAAATATCGTTGACAGAAATTCTGGTTCTTTGAAAGGAAAACGCTTAGAACTATTTATACCACAAATACTAATTGCTCTATAGCGAATTTTTTCACTTGTTTAATATTCGTAAAAGACTTAATTTTAATATTAAAACTATCAAAAAGATCCTTTTTAGATCCGTTTAAAGACATAGACCTTTTCAAACTGTATACTTGTTAAACCAATTAAGTGATTTAAAAGCAATATAAAACAGCTAGTTAATTTTTCCCCTTGTTCAGTTTTTAACAACCTTTCTGACACATCATCTTATCTACAATTCATGTACATATGGTTTTGGTATTTACAATACACGTAGTTGAAAAAGCTTTGTAAATTATTTGCACTATAGTAAATAAAAAAATATTTCTGACACTATGTCACATATCTAACGCAGAATAATTATTTCCGCGTAATCGAACATTTTTCAATAATAAGATATTTATCCATTTCTGCTAGTTACATTATCTATTTTTCTGTAAATGAAAAAATATTTGTTGTAAACATTTTTATCTTACAACATATTATATTAATTTAAGATGTGAAATAAAGTTGAACACCTCAAGAATTTTATTATTCAAGCAGATGATATTTTTCATCGTCATTGAAAAAAAGGAATCCGAATTTCCATATATGATTCATGAAAAACGCTCACGCCAGTTTTGACAAAAAATATAGTTAATGTTATTTTGAATAAAATGCTACTTAATTTTTTTGTATCTTTTTAAATCCTCTCTACCGAAGATTTCTTAGTTCTCTTCGATAAGCAAAAAAAATATATATATACATTCAGCTATACAATATCAGTTTAGAATTTTATCAGTTCTGACAATATGATTTAGTTTGGAATTCAAATCGTTTAATTCTTTCCTTGTGCTTGAATAGTTTAAGAATATTCTATGAATCAAATTTTGCTGTATCGAAAATCTTTTCCAGTTTACCTTCTTTGGCCTTGATGCTAATCCCGCCATTTTAAAACCCAAAACGAAAATGGCTATTATCCAGATTTTATCCTTCCGATCCATGTTTGTTCTGAACCATTCGCTCTTATTCCGAAATTCAATACTTAAGCGGTATTGTTACTTACGTAAATTCTTTTTCTTTCTTAATATCGATCAAGATCTTTTGAAACATTTATTCCACTACTGATTTCGAAATATTTATTCCACAAAATTTTGTATTAAAAAAATTAATGTTAAAACATTACAAAATAAATGTTCTCCCATTAAAAACAATCCCAATAACATGATCCTCGTTTCTTTCTCTTTGCTAACTAATACTGTATGCATTATTCACAAACATTTTTTTTTGGTTCGTCTACAAAATTTATGGTTAGAAATTTAAAGTTTTTTTTTCAAAATTTGAACTGTTCCGTAAATAAAATTCATTGATATTAAACGTATCTGTTCCCGTTTCTACATGCATTAGATAAACTATAAAACCTTATAATTTTTTGTTATAAGATTATAAATTAATTTCTTTCAAGTACAATTAAATACTAAATGTACTAGTTTAAATTCGTTAGAGACAAAAATATAAATCGAACAATATAAAAAAATTATTATAAATTCAAATAAAAATATTGGTAGAAAAACGAATGCTTTCTTTTCATTAAGATCTGAAAGAGACGATGTTGCGTCTCCAGTCCCAAAAGAAGATGTACGATCTTTCAAGTATCCTCCAAATTATGACAGTACATTCATTACTTTTGTCGAGACAACATACACCGGTCATCAAAATTAAGGGATTAATGACAGAAATAAGACCTAACTGATACTGAATGAAAAATTGTTAGACATTAAATACTATACAGAAGCATTAGTTGACATAAATTACAATATCTGGCAGTTGATTATTCGCAAAATATTGAAATTAAAAGCAAATTTATGGAAACTGGAAAATAATAGAAAAATTAAAAGGAGTCGCTAGTCATTTTTAAGTCATGATATTTAACTTTTGATATGATATTTTTCTTTAATATGGTGTATGGTCACCTCGGATAAATATGCATGCCTCATATCTTGATTTCATAGGCTTTACTAAAATGCTAATGAAGTCCTGTGGAATTATATATCACTCTTCTGAATAGTGCACTTTTCAGCTTCTGGAGGGTCCTCGCAGGAATTTGGCGTGCTGAAATTCAAGCACCGTAAGACATACCACACATGATCAATCGGATTCAAGTCGGGTGAGTAACGTGGCCAATCCATTCGAGTGACAGCTTCTGTCTGCAAGTATTCTGAAACCACATATGCTTGATGAGGCCACGCATTGTCATCCGTTAGCAAAACCTCTGGGCCAACAGCACCCCTAAGCAATCTAACTTGGGATTCCAATACCTCGTCGATATATACCGGAGTGGTTACAAAACCTTCTCGAAAGATGTTGCAATTCAGTGCGGGCAATCATAACTCCTCCCCAAACCATTAAACCGCGGTCGCGGAAACTGGATATTTCATGGACAACGGGAATCAAATTGCGTATTCCTTCCTCTCTCAAGATCAAACCACATCTAGAATCACTGTTCAGACTATATCTGGACTCGTCAATAAACAATATTCGGGCCGTCTTCGCTTCACTGAACATGACTACAGCACCAGTTTAAACGGGCCCCTATGGAAGATGAAATGAGTAGGATACAAATCATTGGTTTTCACTCATACAGTCCAACCTCAGTTAAACTTTCGTGTAGCAGTAGAAGGGCTATTTCGAGTTCCTGTGGCGGCCTGAAGATCTCTCCTGCAGTGGCTTCGTGGTTTCTTCGAGCCAACGACAGAAAAAGATCTTCTGATGTGGTTGTTGCTCTTGGTCGCCCTTGACCAGGCTGTCTATCAACTAATCCAATGCTCAATAAGCTGCTTCAAACTTCTGATATAATTGAAGGACATTCAAATCTTCGGTGACCTACATTTGTGTTTGACCTCCCTCGATTCAACTAACTATTCGCAATTTTTGACCTTCATTTAAATGTTGCCTTTGAGCCTTCCTTCCGCCATCGACAGAACAGCTGGCCCATTGGGTTAGGTGCTTTTCAGCCTGTTGGATCCCGTCCATAACGATTAGCATAGTTGCCTTTGAGCCATTACTTCTGAATACTGATCACTCTCAGTAACCACTTCACTTTAAACAGCACTACAGACCGCAGATCCAAAATGCGTCCATTGCGCACCACATAGTCTATCACCAAATTTGCATATTTCCGGCGCTAACGTATGCGCGGAAATTAAATTGTGTATTCAATTGTATTTAATTAAAATAAATGATTACCAGCATCAAGCATTGGTTGCAATATTAACTCAGCATATTTTTTCTTATTACCCTTTTATTTCGATGAGCAGTGTATTAAAAAGCAAAAAAAAAAAATCCTCTCAATTATACTAAAGCAAATACGGTACCTGACAGTACACCACCAACAATTTATTGGCGCATTTTGGTAATGAAGTGCAATTTCGATGTCAACAGAACAATTTTTAAATATTTTTTTTATTTCTGGAGGGTATTTCTTGACAATCGTATTCAAAGTCACATCATATTGTTACTACCTATAACCATCTCTGTTTTATATGAACTCTGCTAAATGAAAGGGCAAGTTATTTATCTGAAACAAACTCCCGGTTCTTAATCTAACATTCTTTCGACAGTTTTTGACATTATATTTCCATTATGCATTTTCAATCATGTACGGTTTCACCGTGTGGTACTTATAATTCTCTAATATTTTTGGCAAAATACCGTATGCTTGAAAATAATGAAATGCTTCTGCTTCATTTTTGTTAGAGCTAATAAATGTACGATGCAAAATTCAGTAAAAATAACATGAAATGAACAACTGTTGTCCTAATAACTTTCTGCAGGAAAGAATTAATTGATATGAAGTTGATGTTGAAATAAAAGTTTTAAAAAAGTCATCTCCACGTTCTCTTAGTTAAACAAATAAGAACTCTTAGATTTCAACCACAAAAAGAGAAATAATATCTCTAATAATGAAGTTCGAATTCGAAGGAGATAATTTTTGTAACGCAGTTTATTCACTCCAACTTTATAACATCAAATAAACACTTATTTTTCTCAAGCACATAAATTTAAACGTCTTAACATTCTGAAAATTAAAATTATTCTCACTTTAATAAACATTCGGCATGAATTTTCAAACCACGTTGTTGTAAACATCTCTACGTTCAACTATGCTCAGAATTCAAAAGCTAACTGCTATTTTTAGAATTCGGAAAGGAAGGTCAACGGAAGTTGCCAAAATTACTTCAATAAACTTTACACTGAACAGTGGAGTTTGGATATTTTCGTTCTTTACTTACTCAGGACTAAGTGAAGCCATTTTCGAAAAGAAAACAATAACAGAAAAATTATTTTCTAAAAGAATAAGGAAGAATTTCTAGAGTTGAAGTAACGCTCTAAAATATTCAGGGAGCATTACTGATGGTGTGTCGATAGGTGCGGCTAATACCAAAGTACTGTAAATAGATATTAGTTGGTTTACAGACATCAGGCAATCTAATTATCTGGACATCCGATTTATAAGAATGAGCTGCAGCTGATTGGATTATCCAAACAACCCCCCCCCTCAAGAGTTCGGATAAATGAAATTTTATTGCATTTTGCTTCCGGTGTACTATATTGTTATTCTTGTAACAAGCAATAAAAAAATTAGCTATCCACTGAGGTTATTTAACACCTTAGTAGATAAACTACTTGCCAGAATACAAAATTATGAAAAAAAATTAATATTTAGTTTATAAGGTATTTCCGCCTTCTTCTTCGCATGCCTTTTGAAAGGGGGAATATATAAGGTATTTCTCCCGCCTTCTTAGCATGCCTTCGTGGTGTAGTGGTCGCACGTTCGACGCGTAACAGAGAGGTCCGTGGTTCGATTCTCGGCGAGGGCATTGCTCATTTTTCACGACTCCCGCTTCCAAAATACCTAATGTCTCTACAAGTTTCATTTTCAAAAACAAATAATTACCTTTCGAAATAAATTGAAACATTCGTTTTAATGAATCAGAATGATCAAGAAAAGTTATAAACACAGGGTCTTTATAATTTGAAGGTTGGATACTGTCTCATGAATAGTTCGCCTGGCGAAGCTGCTGGGGCGAGAGGTAACTGGTCTAAGCTGTTATCTGTTAGAAAGGCGGTCAATTAGCGATGCTTCAACTTACCGAGTAAACTCCGAAAAAGGCTTCGACCGCTGATTACGGCTGCTGAAGCATTTAATTAATCACAGAGGTGCTTCGTGTGTGCTCAAGTTTTTCTTTATCGGTCCCATTTAACTTATATCGCAAAGAATGAAGAATTAGTGGCTTCAGAAGTTAATGGTAGCTGGTTTCATTTAAGAGTTTATCGATTATCTGCAGTGAGGGAATTTTTTTTTTTTTTTTGGTTTAGCCTAACATTTTGCTGAGACTATCATTAGGTTTTCTAATCGCACATCATCGTATATCTTGAGCATTTCCATTATTAACAGATTTGCCTAATACTTATGACTAAATTATGTTGAAACTTATAGTTATTTCTTTATGTTAAAGCTTATAAAAACTAATAGAATTTATAATCGTTTTCTTCCATCATACAAAAAAGATCATATTCATTTGTATGTATAGTCAGAATATTATTCAGTTTCATATATTCTGTTCCCTAAATTCTGTGACGAAACTGAAATTCCTCCGTACTCAAGAATACTGCATTATATTTCACGTGAGGAAATCTATACCTTAGGTTTTCATTTCCACATCATTTTATATTACGTTACCTGATCATTTATTAGCTACGCGCCCAGATAAACTGCTAATTCTCAAAGGCGTAGCTCCTCGATATGGCATAAGATCTTTATTTTTCAAATTAAAATAAACCTGGCGATTTAAAAACAATATAGTATTCGCTTTTTGTTAAACTTTTATTTTACTCTTTGATATCTTAACTGATGTAATGTGCAAGACAACTAATCCATATAATTTATGGCTTTTGTGAACACATGTCCTATTAATTGTAATGAATAACAGATGTTTTAAATTCCATGTATTACATATTTCAGATCAAAAGAGTCATCTGTTATGGAGTTAACAGTGGAGTATTTTAATATTTCTGATAATTGAAATTATAATTCAGAAAACAACTGAATACATTAAATTTTTTCCTTACGGCCATCTTTGAAAGAAACATTAGTCCTAAGCACATAAACAAATACCAATACATAACATACACTCACGTTTGTGAAAATTGCAACACCATGAAGGACTTACGCGAGTGAGCTGAAATTTTCAGGAAATGCAAAGTAGCGCATGATATGCAAATGATTAGAATTGCAAATCCGTAGCGCATGCGTATGCTGAGCAGCGCCCTCTGAACGGCTGATGGATCCGAATAAATAGACGGCTGTAGCGAGGCGTGTATGGTTATCGGTGGTTATCTGCTAGTGGTAAACGTTAACTCAATCTGTACTTATGCCTCGTCGACGAAAGAGAGCGAGATTTGAACAACTTACAGAGTTTGAACGAGGGAGAATCATCGGCCTTCGTGAAGCTGGATTGTCGTATCGTGCAGTAGCCCCTCGTGTGCAGCGTAACAGCAGCACAGTGATGCGCGTTTGGAAGCAGTGGACGGACGAGTGTCGGACAACTCGGAAATCCGGGAGTGGACCCCGAAATGTGACGTCAGCTCGCGATGATAGACACCTGGTCCGCATGGCGCGGACGGACCGTACAGCTTCCTCTAGACAATTGGCAGCACTGTGGTCAATAGCTACAGGTGTTTCATTGTGTGCTTCATCAATTCGTAGACGTCTGCTGCAGTGTGGACTGCGCGCACGGACTCCTTTATACAGGATCCCCCTAACGCACGACCATCGCCGCCTGCGGCTACAATGGGCCAATCAGCATAGAGACTGGCGTGCTGATTGGCAGCATGTCGTGTTTTCTGACGAATCCCGCTTTAATTTGTGGTACCATGATGGCCGCATTCGTGTCAGACGCTATGCCGGTGAACGCCACCTTCCGGAGTGCATTATCGAACGCCACAGTGGACGAACACCCGGAGTTATGGTCTGGGGCGCCATAGCATATCATAGACGATCTCAATTGCTACGAATTGTGGGCAATCTGAACAGCAACCGGTATATCCGTGAAGTTCTACAGCCCGAAGCTGTTCCCTTCCTTCAAAGCTTGCCAGGCGCTGTATTTCAACAGGACAATGCCCGCCCTCATACTGCTCGGATTGTTAAATCCTTCTTTGCAGCGCAGCAGGTACAGCTTCTTCCTTGGCCTGCGTGTTCCCCGGATATGTCGCCAATTGAACATGTGTGGGATGTCATTGGTCGGCGTCTTGCTCGTGATCCTCGTCCTGTTGCGTCTGCAGACGAACTTTGGGTACGCGTACAAACGATATGGAATGCTCTTCCTCAGTCAGACATTCAAACTTTGTTTGACTCCATGCCACGTCGTGTAGCAGCACTTATTGCGGCGCGTGGTGGCCACACAAAATACTGATTCTGATCTCTTGTTCTTGTTTGTTTGCTTTGAACATTTAATCATTTATTTGTACCACTACCACTCAACTGTGTATTAAATTGCATTCAATTATGACGATTCCTTCTTGGTGTTGCAATTTTCACAAACGTGAGTGTAATAAGACAACAACCTCCACAGAAGGCCAAAATCTTGTAAATCATGCGTGGTTATCAAGAAAATTCACTGCACGCTATAGTTAACTGGATTTCTCCAATATATTCCCTAACAAAAATAGCAATATAATATTTTATTAAAGGTTAGTTATTAAAGGTCAATTATTTTATTATTATTACTATTATTTTAGTCAACAAAAATAACTACTTACGCTTCCGGATCAGGATTCTTAAGCGTCGTGCCAATAGGAAGTAAGCTTTCTTTGTTCAACCTTGGATACCTACATGCCATAACATACCACTAAATTTAAAACACAAATGGAACATATAATATTACTTATATAAAAAAAACTTTTAAGTTATCTCTTTATTAAGAAAAATTGCAGCAAATTATGTTTTTAACAAAGTAGTAATCTGTTATGTGAGTTCTCTTTCTCCGGAGTTTTATATACAATTTTAATAAAAAGCTAATATATGCATGAAGTTTTTATTTATGTTTACTAGAATATGACACATTACTGATGATATTAAAACTGCACGAAGTCTAACCAGTACATATTTTGTCTGAATAGTGCTTAACTGTTAAATGTTTGTTAAACTTCAGGAAAGAATTTATGCTTCCACAAATGTAAACAAAATATGTCAAGTCTTATTACCGTTCTTTACGTCCTTCCGCGGTAGTTGCTACCTAGGGCACAAATGCGTATCTGCATGTTGACTTAGGTGAACTGAGTCACATGGTCAGGCGCCTGGGTGGACCCGATCCAGTATAGAACTGTGTCGGCAGGAGAACATAACGTAGAATGGTTAACATT
>KK114378.1:257761-269130 GCA_000611955.2 Stegodyphus mimosarum | reverse complement strand
CGGAAAAATGCAAAAGTCATTTCTCAAGTTGCGAAGTCAACCAGACGAAGACATGGCTCCAGAGTGTAGATCAATTATAGCAATGTTTCTCAACCCGATTTTCTTGTATGACCGGTAAAATATTTCATTGTTTTGTAGCGGACCGGTTAGGTTAGTAATTTGGACTATTTGTATAAGTTTTACGTATACCAAATTGTGGGACTTAAACAGTTGGAAGGACCTACGAATAGTATTTGCGAACCGTCGGTTGAGAAACACTAAATTATAGCATTTCATATGGTGAAGTACGTGAAATACGATAAGCAACTAATGAATGAAGTAACAAATAGAAGAGAGAAGAACGTGTGGGAGCGTGGCGGAAGTTCAACATCTTGTAAAGCGTCCAGCGCTAGACTTGAGGATAAAAGACTTGTAGAAGGTGTAAACAGTATGAGTCAGTGTATTTCTCAGCTACGCTAGTTGGAGATGTGATCTACGTAAAAGACTTTTTTTTATTGAATAATATTCGATAATTTGCCTATCATTTCGACGTGCCGTTTGCCTCAACCTACAGTTTGTCACATCACTCGAAAAAGAAGCATAGTAGCTTGAGCCCAAACACTGCCAAATGACACTGATCAAAATTTAAGTGGAAAATACGTGACACACGTCAGTGGTAAAATATAACTATATTAGATGAAGCTTACGGTTGTCCAGATAGAACACATTGCGAACAATTTACACATCTTACACGTACAAAAATCCCATCTTCCTATAGCATGTTTTATAATCATTGCAGATTTTTTCTGTGCAAACAAGCTGCAACTGAACAAGCTGCAACTGAACAAGCTGCAGTTTTGTGTAGGCAAGCAACATTTTTAGCAGAAAGACCAAAGCCAGTTCTATTTATGAGGACAGTTCGTAAATAATACAACCATTCTTCCTATAAGAAATTGCGAAGTTTTATGATTCAGAGACATAATACCATTTGACTAGAACAAGTCAAAACTCCATCTCTTATGTCTTCTACAAAAGTAGGTGTTATGAGAAAAACTAATAAAAAAGTATCATTTGGACATCTCTAGGAAATGCCTTCATGCCGCGAAGTGGACTTTCTACAACCACCGAACCTCAACCGTTCTTTTGCAGAGGAAACTGCACTATAAAGCTTATATTTCATTAGATCATGAAAGGGCAAAATGAAGTATCGATATTAGCAGAATGGCCATTTTGATTTACGTTTCGTCTTCGTAGTTAATTAACGTAAACCTGAAACAACCTTGAAATTGCAAAACTAATGCAGAATTATTATTAATTGAAGTAATAACAATTTCTTTAGTTTAAACACAGAACATCGTATTCTATAGCCTTAAGTCCAGAATTAATTTAAAATTTGAAAAGTAAACTGAAACTGAGTTACTTCTGTGAACTGAGTTACTTCTGTTGTCCTTCTGTTGCATATAGAAATATATAAATATGGAACTCACCTGTAATATATATCAAGAACTAAAAGAATAAAAAATAAATCTTTACAAAAACATCATCTGTCATAATAACATCTATCAAAAATATACATTCTCGTCTGCACCATCAATTAAATACATACCTGCTCTGATTGAAAGTATAAATCTTGATACGTAAACCACGATATTTTGGCAGAACTTTGTGAGTTTCCTCGTCTGTGTTGAATGAGTTCATAAGTACTAACGGCACATCAGCGTCGTACGTTTTATTAAGATGCTAGAAAATAAAACAAAGAAAAGTCTCATGTACGAGTTTTTTCACAATAGTAAATTTAAACCATTTCAAAGTTGTACTAAACTCTCTTTAATACAAGTATTAAAGAGAGTTTACATAGGTAAAATATCCATTTTTTTATCACAGCAGCATCGAAATTTCAATTGAGTTGTTTTCTGCATTATTTAACAAAATTGGCAATCCTTAATAATAAATCCTTGCCTTTACGTATTTAGCCCTTTACAGTCTTCAGTTTAGACAGAAGTTCAAAATTGTAACACATAACATTACATCATTTTTTCATAAATATTTAAAAAAAATTCTATACATATGTCAGAGTACGCATTTCACCCGTGGGCAAGCGGAGAAACGGCAAAATACTGTAGTTCATGTAGTAGTAGTAGCAAAATACTGTACTGTAGTACGGAATTTCGAGAAAGAACATTTCAGGAGCCAGTCCGAGGGTCTTCCACTCCTCTATCTGTACAACCAACCTCTCGAAAACATTTCAGCTCGATGTGTATTTTGCGAGCCCCTCTACGACTCATATACTTACGAATATCTATGCCTTCTCCAAAATTCGAAATCGGGCACTGCGAACAGGCGGGTAAAATCGAACGCCAGAAGGTCAAAAGTATAGCAAATTATATCCAGATGCAATATCAAAGCACTATTATACATCAATTAACACTAAATATGGGGCGCATTACACACCCTAAACTAAAAAAAACGACTCTTAATCCCGGGGTACTGTTGAATACGCATATTTATATCTACCACTACACTTTTCGTGTTAACTAAAAATGAACTTCTTACTAGCCTAATGAGTGCCATTTTCAGTATCAGACTTTTGGAAGGATAAGGGTCAACAACATCCTGTTATGGATCCATTTTGTACAGCCGATTTACACTTTGGGATGGCATACACAACTTCTCATGGGACACACATTAGCGTACTTGTTTAAATAACGATCCTTAAGGCTAAATGAACATCTTAACTTGTTCATTATCCTCGCGCATCCTGGAGCATGAAAACGAGAAAAATAATAAGCCCGAAAAAGAAAAAAGTAAGTTTTCTATTTCCACTATCATCCTTTAAAAACATTCTTCTCGAGTTTCAGACCATCCAACTGCCTAAGAGCTCTTTGAATCTAAGTCGACTTAGCTTCCTAAAAGGTGCTAAGATTTATAATGGATCAATGAATCCGGTAACAATATCTATGTTAAAGTCCCTGATAATATTTAAAGACGCATAACCTTGCTATTACCTCATCATCTGACAGAATAGAAGCCCGTGTGTAGAACCTGCCAGTCACACTTGAGAAGAACGTTAAGGAGACGTTTCTACTGTTTTCGTTATTCAGTATGCATTTATAAGTGAATGACAAAATTTGAAATGGTAAGTGAACTAAATTTAAAAAGGCGGTATTATATATAGTATGTCATAATAGATATATAAAATGTCTTAAACGATGAATATAGTACTTTCTGTTATTTACCTCTATCTGCTGGACGGTCAAATCTAGAAAGGTGAGCTCGTTTCTCACAGGAATTAGAGATTTGGGCCCAGTGCAGCCCATGGTAGTTCCTAGTCCACCATTCAGTTTGACAACGACCAACTTGCTTAGCATTTCTCTTATCCTCCTCGGTTCTGGTTCAGACAGCCTGCTGTAACTGATCACCTGTAAGTAGAATGTCCACATATTTTGTAAATGAACATTTGAAGAACGCGTTTCTGGATTGAATGTTTCCGGTGCTTGGCTAAATTATCGATGACTTTATCTGCCGTTCTGAGGCCATTTTAATTTACATAGCGAAATGATTTTTGAAGCTGGGGGATCACTCACAGGCTTCAAGCGGTAACTAGTACTAATAACAGCTTCAATTTCAGGGTGTCTTATAAATTTTGTGTGTTAATTACATGCATATATTTTTCATGAGACGCATTACTCGCTCAGCGAATCCAAAATTTCCCACGTGAATGCCAGTGTTTAATTTACTTTGCGCCTGGGATTCACCCATTATTTTGATAACTGGAAAGGCTGCCAATGAAATTTTACTCAATAACCAGACAAAAGCTGAGAATAACTGAGCTTTTTCAAAAGACAGCAAAAGAAATTGAAATATTTTAATATTATGAATTCATGAAAAAATGCTAATAAATACTATTTGGATCTCAAACTTACTCCTGTTTTCCCTTAGCGAAAGTTTTACTTATGGCTGGATACTGAAAAGTTTCTTACAATACTTTTAGTTCAATTCTAATAGATAATTTTTGGTTGGCAGAAACTTTATAAAACGTTAAGCGATAAATACTTCAACAATGGGAACTTAAATTTCAGTACAGAAATAAAAATTAGATTTGAGGTTACCGAAATGTTTCATGTTTATCCCTGATGAAGCGAATGAGTGCGTGGCGTAGCGAGCTCGTTTTAACGCGAACAAAGTGTCGTCATTTAGTGCAAAAGCGAATTTTTCTCAAATCAGCGTAAAGGTATTGCCGAGAGCTCGAATTTGATGTTGGTTTCATGTTATATTGTCCAATAGATACAGAGTTATGATCTTTTAAAGATTCTACTCCATTGTTTAAGTGATCGCCATTGATAACACAGCAAGGAAATGCCAACATCAGCGAAGTGCTATTTAGTACAGATTTTATAGAAAGGATACCTCGGCTCCATGTGGTCATCCTGCCACAATCGACATACCATTGGATAGCTGATACCTTCCGCCCGCCCCTGATACAAATTTGAAAACTGTAGTGTCATCGTGTGTGATAATACTTTGTGTTTAAAAAGTGTCGAAATGTGCATATTTCCAAGATATTTACCTTAATATCTCATCATCATTTGGGAGTACTGAAGAGATACAATAGTAGCACGGCAGTCCTCATTATTACCTTTATTTTGATGTGCATCTCATCTTTGTAGTTCCAATAGTTCTATTTTCATAAAGGATTCATTGTTTAAGTATTTGGAATTCATTTTTCCCCTGCACACTCCCCTGTTCGTCCTTCAGACGCAGCAACTTCCATTGTCCACCCCTCTCTGCATTCCCTTACCCTCTAAGGTCACTTGGGAGCTATTACGGAAGCCAACTCTGCACTGCCATCTAAAAACTTTGCAAGAACTATTTTTCATGCGCTACTGTTTACATCAAGGACTTTCTAGAAAATATAATTTTATTTTTTTTTCTTCCGCATTGTATATTCATTATAATTATCCAGTTTTGTGCACCTCAGTCAATATAACTTTAATCTTCTGCATTATTTCTGTATTATAATTCCCATTTATTGTGCTTTACACGTTAACATAATTTTAATTTCCTGCAATCTATAATCAATAATTCGTTAGCTTACTGCATACGCTTAATATAACGCTAATTTTGTTGCATTATATAATCTCTATTTCTCCAATTTCTGACTCCTCTAGTGCACTAACAACTCTGTACCAACCTCACATCAATTCCCTTATCCTTTCCTCCTCCTCTATCGCAACTCCCACTAACACAATTAATTAGTTGAGTATATTTTTCTTTTTAATTCCTCCTGCCACATCATCTGTAGCTTTTCCAACTCGTCAGTGGTAATCCGCATTCAGCAGGTACTTAGGTTATAATTTACTTATATTCAGTAAACTTTTATACTTCTTACCAGTATTGCCACCATTAGCAGTTTGATCAGTAATTTTGTTGTTGTTTAGCTAAATTTACCTGCTTACCGTGTTGCCTTGATTTTAATCTTCATAGTAGTCACTTATCATTCAATTTTTTTAAATTACATCGTTCTATAATCACAGTTATGCCACTAGCATTGTAAACCTGTAATCCAGTTAGCATCCTAGCTTATCTGCGACCTATTGCATTAGTAATTTCTTTTCTGTTAGATAGCAAGAGGTTTTATTATTTTAATACTTTATTTACTTTTGTTTGTTTATTGTATTATATTGTATGTCAGTATCCAATTGTTTTGAAATGTATAATTATGCCAAACACTACATCACACACACAAACACAGTGATGACACTGAAAGCACTCCCCTCCCCTCCCAAATTACCTCCATCATTATGTCTCAAGCAGCATTCCAATCAGCAAACTAGCACATGTCAGTATCTGCATCTGCCTCTGGCATCTACTCTCGCTGCATGGAGCTCGTAAACTCACGTTACAGATGCAGATACGTACTTTCCAATGCTACCCGGTATCAACGTTCTATAACCTAGCCAGCAACAAAGCAAATGAAACTCCAGCAATCGCCGAATCCTGCGAACAACAGTCCTAAACCGCTGAAGCAACAGCAGTAGTAAACAACTCACAGTGTTGCTCAAATGATCCATACCCTGAAATTTCAAAGGGCCTCACCAATTGCGGTAACTATGAAGCACCCAGCACTACAGAAACCTACGCACAATTTCTGAGGCAAAAGAAAAAAGAGCCAGTCCTCCTCATCTACGCAAAGGACACCAGAAGTATGCCAAAATTATAAGAAAAACTGCAATCCATCTTCCCGATAGAAAACATTCAAACTCAATCAAAAATATAGTACTGATAAAGCAAGGTGGACTTGCAGTACATTGCACCTCACAGGATGACGTAGCTAAACTAGACAACCTACTGCGCCATCCACCAAATCCCGCCAAATACAACAGCTGAAACAGTAAGCACCGCACTAGCAAAAGCTACGAACAGAAGCATCTCCAATTTCAAACCTCTGTGTAAACTCAAGGACAAATACAACACAATCAAATGGATTGTAGAATGTAAAACTGTTTCATTCCATAGATGTATGAATCTACGAGCCGTCCATTTCGGCTGGCACACCAGTTCAGTTACAGAATTTATAGGTGCCCACAGATGTTATCACTGTCAAGCGTTTAGCCACCGCTCTAAGGATTGCACCTATAATCCACATTGCGCCTACTGCGGTGGCAAAAACCAGGAGAGCGAATGTAAATCTAAGAGCCCCAACTGCATAAACTGCGAAATAAACAACAAGCATTACGGCACCAAATACTGATGTGGTCATCCCACCTATGTCAACTATTGCGCAACCTACAAATAAGAAGTTTTGAGAATCAAGAGCAGAACGCAATACAATGAGTAGTCAACCTCCAAGCAACGTTAATATCATAGAAAACCATCCCACAGCACTCCTCCATCAGTCTAATCGTCAAAATGGAATTAAAGCTCTGCATAATCAAACTTCAGCGTTCAAAGACAGCCACTGACAATTTGATACAATTCATATCCGAGCAATATCATGTCATAATTTTTGTTCAAGAGCCTTACTGCAACCAAGGTTCCCCAAGAAACCTACAACTATAATGGAACGTCATATCCTGGCACGACTCGGACACTACACAGTACCCGATAGCAGCCATCAATGTACTCAATAAGTCCTGGACTCCACTCATTATCAAGGAACACAGAGATGTAGTCACCATATCCATTACTACAGCAGATTCACAAATCTACCATACCAGCGCCTATGAGTCGCCTATCGAAGACCTCGATGACACTTACCAAGCAATAAAGGCTACTATCCACAATAGCAACGTCCCTTACGTGATCAATGGTGATTTTAACGTTCAGAACAGCCTATGGGATTATCCACGTACCACCCCATGAGGAACAGAAATGGAGGACTTTATTTATTCAAACAATCTAATCCTGCACAGCGACTCTGAGGACTTACCCACTTTCACCACAATCAATGGAAGAGTATGGCCCGATCTGACTCTCAGTACACACCATCTAACTCACAAAATCCAGAATAGGAAGATCAGCGAAGATGATTCTTTACCTTTGAAATTGCCCAGAAAACAGATAACATACAAACGAAACGCTTTCGAATTAGTAGCAGCACAGAGAAAATGTTTATCAAAATATGAAGTCCAAAAGTTCAATCCATTCTACATGCCATCACCTAGACCAAATCCAAAAAAAATGTCAATACATATGCAATGCACTTCACACAACTTACTCAAGAATGCTGCCACGCGTCCTTCAAACTAAAGTCACCCACCAACGAAACAAAAGCTAACTGGTGGACCAAAGAACTGCGTGCAGTTCGCCAAAAAACCACAGCGCTAAGACGAAGATTAAAGTCCCGCACAAACGATGAAGATCGCACAACAGCATGGGCCGAATACAGCAGACAAAGGGCAATTTATAAGAAGAAAATCGCGGAAGCTAAACTGAAATCCTGGACCTCCTTTTGCACCAATAACTAGAATACTTATGGAGCACTCTATAAAATGGCCACTTCAAAGATTTTCAAGCCGACGCAGATACACACCTCAACTAGTATCCATACGCACAACAATGCCAACGTCGAGATAGAAGGCTTAAACAGCATCCTAGACAATGTGTTCCCACAGGACAACAGCGACGAAGACACCCCAAAGCAAAGGCGAAGAGAATTAAGAACGTCCATCAATCCACCAAACACCCCAGATGACAGACAATTTACAAAGAGCGAACCGTTGCAACTCCTCAAAGCACTTAACAATGCGAAGGCACCTGGACCAGATGGGATTTCAAATCAAGTTTTGAAGATAATCTGTAAAGTCAGCCCGGAAATACTTCTAAACCTTTACAACAAATGCCTGAAATACAACTGCTTCACAGACTACTTCAAGCAGGGACAAATCATCTGGTTCTCGAAGAAAAACAAAACACTAGAGTACCCTCGCTCATACTGACCAATAAATCTACTACCTGCCATGGGAAAGCTTCTTGAACGACTATCGGTCAATAGAATAAAATACCATGTATATAAAGACAATAGCATAAGTACCAATCAGTGTGGATTTAAACCCAAAAGCTCAACCACGCACGCAATAGATATAGCCCTCTCCCAAAACAAGCAAACAAAAGCAATCAAATGCATTAGGCTCTCCTATGTCTTGACCTGGACGCATTCGACTCGCTCTGGTGGCCAGCTGTCAAGCAGGCCCTCAGGGAGATGCAATGTCCAAAAAACCTGTACCTTATGATTATGGACTATCTCAAGAACAGACAAAGCGTAGTAATCTACGACAATACCATAATCGACAGAAAACAACAGACAAAGCGTAGTAATCTACGACAATACCATAATCGCCAGAAAACAAACTAAAGGATGTCTCCAAGGGTCGTGTATGAGCGCGGACCTCTGGAACATCACCTTTAATAATATCGATCATCAGTGACAACAATCCGTGTGTGATTTGGCCTTCGCCGACGATGTCGCCGTCATAATCTAAGGATCAACACGAAGACAACTAGAGGAAAATTGCAGCACCACCTTTAATATATTCAACAACCTTTGTCATAGAATAAAACTCCAAATATGACACATAAAATCGCACACACTCATACTACACAAGCGAGGACAAACAATCAACAGGAACCCCACGCTTCGAATTGGAAACAAAATAAAATGTGTGAAGACCATCAAGTACTTAGGACTCGCCATAGATTATAAATTAAATTGGATACCGCATCTTCAGGAAAAGAAGCTAACCACCGCCAAAATCTCAAAAGCATTAAGGACGATGAAAGGATATTCCTGGGGCCTTAATCGCATTATGAAAATTCTATTAAACAAAGTAGTCAATAAAATAATCACCTACGGAGCTGCTATCTGGGCCTTTTCCATGACACCGAGAAAAATTTGGACTCTTAACTCAGTTCAACGACCTTTCTTGATCAATATTACCCGATCATTCTCAACAACCTCCACCAATGCACTGAAAACTATAGCCGGGGTAGCTCCACTACCAATTCAAACAAAAATCGAAGCACTGTCAACAATGATCCTACAACTCAAGAAAACTACCACGTACAACATCATTTTCAATCCACAAGACTATGAAGAAAAGCCACCGAAATATAGCAGACACCCCGCTCTGGGTCTTCACAACCTCAGTTGCAACCTCGACAAACTACCTCCATCAACTGAATTTACTGCATACACGGATGGCTCAAAGATTCAAAAAAAGGTAGGAAGCCGTCTCACCATAGAAACAAAAACAGGCCTTCACTCTTATGGGCGGTTACCTTAGGCCGTAAAATAGTGTATATCAAGCAGAGCTCATAGCCATACTAAACAGCATTATGCAACTTAGAGACTTAAATACAGATGCTATCCATGTAATCACCGACAGTCACTCCTCCATACACGCAATCAAACAACAGGACACAAATTATCCATTAGCCCGGCAAATTCAAGACATCATAAGCACAAGTAATAAGAAATTTGTCCTGTCATGGACCAGATGGCACAATGCTTGTGAAGGCAATGAAAGGGCCAATTTTCTAGCAAAACGGCAGCAGTAGAACAAACAGGATGTTAAATTCAAATCCCATTACCTAAATCAGCATTAAAGTACAAACTAAAACAAATGGCGGAATGAAAAGTGGCAATGTCAGTGGGAACAAGGACCGCAAGGATGACGTACATTCGAACTGCTACACAAGTCTGGCGAAAATACCACGATATCAACCTACTTTCTCACCCAGTACATCTCGGGTCACGGTCCCTTCCCCAAGTATTTTTATAATCGGATTATGGCTACGTCAGATAGATGCATATGTGGAGAAAGCGGCGACTCTGAACACTACATGTTTCAGTGTCCGCTAACGTCAGCCCATCCCATTCGCCATCCCACCGATACTGGAATAGAATTTAGTAAATTCATCATTAAGCACCGTAAAGTCTTCCAAAACATAAAAAATATTACTGATTACCTACACCGCCAAGGACTGGACCTCTGCCATCAATAACATACAACGCGAAATAATTCTCCAAGTTCAGGAATTGCAACAATAAGAATATCCACTTTTCACCCTCTTGCGATGCAGGAGTGCCTTTAGAAAACACACTTAAATACCTCCATTTATTGAGATAACCGTAACAGATACACGAGTATTACGCACTCACTACTATGTATCATGAAATGAATTCATTAAATGTGTGCTGAAATATTAACGGTGCTAAGAATGAACTTATAAACTGTGAACCGTGAAATAAAATGCTAAACAAGCAACGTACCACGCAGCATAATCATCCCCACCCCAACCAACAAAGCTCCAAACCAAAACAGAAAAGAAATATGTATATACATCTCTAAATGACTTATTGTATTTATCCATTGTATTTATTGTATTTATCTATGTAATTGCAAAGTATCCGTGTAAAGTATATCCTATGTCAATATTGTCTGTAATGCAAATTATGCACTATTAATATGTAACAATTATAAATGCTGCAATGTAAACAAATGCCCGAGCATGGCGCTAGCGTGCCCCATGAGTGCACTTTTATAGATGGTTAGTGCAATGGGACGATACCAGTTATGCCCATGGCGATGTTTGGTGTTACCTGTACTTCTTTCTGTCTGTCTGTGTACTGAAATGTTTCTTGGCGACAACTAATAGTTTGCAGAACACTTTCTGAAATATAACCATTTTGAGTTACAAAACACAAGATAATCTCACAAGAGCGCAAAATTTGGGTTCTAAAACCATTAAACAAGATGAAACTGTGATTTCAAAATAATAATTTTTTTACATTTATCCTAAGAAAGATACCAGTTTTCTGTCAGAACGGTTTTTAATTAATTATAATTTTAATATATAATAATAATTTATTTAATTTGAAATAGTTTTAT
>KK114378.1:212831-257622 GCA_000611955.2 Stegodyphus mimosarum | reverse complement strand
CAATAATTTATTTAATACATAATAATAAATAATTTATATTCGCAAAAAATTAAATTCATTACAAAAATATAAATGATGACATGCGTCAGAGAAATTACATCGAAATAATAGTAAATACTTCTACGGTTGTAGCACATTTTTCCCCACCAGCAACGTCTCTACAGTTGTAAAGGATACTTGAGAATCTTTTGAAGAACCACTTCGACAAAATCAATTTAAAACTGTGCCAGTCTAAACACATGAAATTTTTGGCAGCCATAATTCTGCAACTGCAGCAAAAATTGCTTAAAAACAATTTTCTCCACCCTTGTACTTCCATGCGAGATAAACTCCAAGCGAGCTATTCTGCAAAAATGTTTTGGCGTTTATGTTAGTAACATCAACCACAAAGCATTCGCCGGATTAGCGACACATAATCCCGAATATCCCCTACATCACTTTTTCCTATGTAAAAAAGAATATCCAGTCAATGCTTGTATTACAAATACTTAATTGTTTCACACAATAGCTTAACTGGTTGATTTCTTCTGACTGATGATTCTAAACAAAATATAATGTCATCAGAAAAAGAAATTTTCAATCAAAGAAGTGTTTAATTGTACAACACTATGTAAGCTGAATGCACGATGACTATGCATAATAGAATTTTTTTTCAGTCGATGACGAACTGGAAATAGTTAATACATTCAGGAATAAAATATAATTTTAAGAAAGCAGATGGAATTTATCGCTGTAACAAGAGATGAACGTGATAAACTAACACACAAAAGAGAAAAATCACAAAAAAAAAGTTTCGTATTTAAGGAACTATTCAGTTTATTATATAGGCGACTCATAGCGGCTGTTCCTAGAATCCACAGGTACCTTTTTAAGAATAAGAATTAAACTGTTATGTAACTGTAACAAAAAAATGCATGATAAATCGGTAAAGCACATCTATACATAAAATCAAATTCTCTTTAGAAACGGCAATACTTACAGCTCCCTCGGGCAGAGGTTCTATTTTGTCCCATTGCACGGTGCTACTTGTTCCTTGAAGAAACTGAGAAAATAACCTTTGGAAGCCTCTGAATTCTTCCGCCGTCCTCTACAAAGAAAGAAAACTATAATTTTCGTTTTGGCATAATCCACAATTTCGTTACAAATACTCATGCATGTCCATAAAAAACCTTATGCGGCCTTCATTTTTGCGTCCTCTGATCGTAATCATACACTTTAGTTGTCAATGTGTTTTAAATAACACAAAAATCCATTTTTCGAATTTTTAAATTTAAAGAAATCAAGTTTGTAAAAATTACGAAATTGTCCAATGCTTAAAGTTATGTTTGTGAACATTTATACTTATTATAAGCATAAAAAGTTTACTCCTATACGGCAAAAGTTAGCCAAGATATTTATTCTTAAAGTTTGAGGTCGTTTTCAGCGGTCGTACACATATTGAGGAGGGAAATGCTCCATTTCTACACAACTAAAAATGAAATATCAGATTTTGAGAAGGTTTCTGACGTTAGTAGTTTAAGTATCGAATATTTTTATGCAGAACGTTGATAAAAGTATTGTCCAATACATTTTTTTGAAAAGGAATATCTTATTCACAGAATTTTCAGTATTAGCACATAACCCAATTTGTAGCATTATTTCATAACTTAAAGATGAAAAAGATATAGAGTTTCATGACTTGTTTTCTGAGTGATTATTAGACTATTATTCTGAAGTCATAAAATTGCATAAGAACATTAATAATATATTTTTAACATTTGAAAATTTAACAGTTATGTATGTGAAAATTTTTCCGACGTACCAAGTATAACAAAATTATAAATTAAGGAATGTCACAGACTAAGGAATCACAACGAAACTAACTGAAGCAGATTAAAGAGGAAAAATACCTCGAATTTGTCTGCTTTATTTTTAAAATCCCTCAAGGCAAGCTGAAAAAGACAGCGAAAGTACCAAATTCTCAAATAACACCATCTCGGTCAATTTTTACGAAGGAAATCAAACTCTTTAAAGTTCGAGTTTTTAAAATGAGTGCAGAATTTCACTAAATGCAACTAAAAGACCGGAAGTCCGTATAAAAAGTTTTAAAAATGGTTTTTAATTGAAAATGCCAAAATATCTGAGTAATTTGTTTCATTTTTACAATTAGAATTTTAGTATCATTTTTACAATTAGAATTTTATGTCTACAACCAACGTCTGCAAAATAAAGGTCGCATAAGAATTTTATGCAAATGATGTATAGATGAGATATGAAACTAAAACTTTTAATCTTCTTACTTCAACTTGATTACATAATATGATATTGCTTTATTTGTGCACGTAATAAAAATTCTTTTCAAAGAAAAGGCACAGGTGAAGAAGAGAAGCAGCAGACAAGATGTTTGCGGGACAGAGCGGCAAGCCTCAGAAGTCAGATCACGATACTGATATCAGATTAAAATCCTCCATTCGGCCAAGGCTTTCTGTCCTCAAACTACGAATTTCCGAAACACTATCGTGATAAAGAGGTATTTTCTTTATTATAACAAATAAGTTTACGTTACTGTATACCTGGATTATTTTTCTTTCAATATACTACTTTAATTTCTTGGATATTTGAATATATGCGCATTAAATATCACTCTTGTTGAGCCTTGCTGCTGTTATAGAATCGCCGATTTGGTGTAAAATAAGGTTTTTTTTTCTTCTGCCAGTAACGGCAAATAATGGCCTTTAGATGCTGCATTATCTTCAAATCATCCTGACCAGTCAACTAACTGCTTTTGTCCTTAAAAAAGCGGTTCTAATGCATATATGGATATGTTTAAATGTGTATTATACCTACACTGGTATTTATAATTAAAGAATAATAGTAAAGGCAATACGTAGTGTGCAAATGGGGGCAATCCTACCTGTGGTTCTGCTATTTTTTGTCACATGGGCTTTCGTTCAGTAGCTCAGTGAAATACCTGATCCAACTGTGTTTACTCACCTCAAGTCTACCAACCACTCACTATTTCTGGCCATCATCTAAATGATGTCTCTTAAACATAATTAACATCTGACCGCTTTCAAAGTAAAAACTTCATGTTTAATGTACATTACTTACTTAGAGGCGTTATAAAAAATATTCTAATACGTACATATACGGCTTGGCCAAGAATAGCAGCGTTACAGTACCGCATTATTCCTTTTGGTTAAGTTAATTAAAAGTTCTGGTTTGAATATTTTTCGGTACCTTTGGATAAAAGCATAATAATCAGTTTCACTTTTTATGTTTGTATGTTAGTATATGTACTCATTACATAACGCATTGTATGACAGAGGTTAATTTGAAAAAATGCACTTCAGAATTTTTCATTAAAAACATATTCCTGTTTTTATGATGGAACGGTAAATAACAGAATTAAAAAGAAGACTTAAAATGTATTATTACGAATTGTGGTTAAAATTTTATCATTATTGTATTTACAAAGAAGAACCTTACATTAAAGCATTCTGCTCTATAAAGGACTTCATGAACTCAGAAAATTAGAAACGTTTTTGAATCCTCAATATATTCTGAAACATTTTACCTGCAACATTTCGCATCAAAGTAAATATATGATGCAAAACTTTAGATATGATGAAAAAGCACTGAATAAAAGAGGTGAAATTTTTCATTTTCCGATTTCAGAAATCAAAGCTAACGCAGAATTAGAAAAGCAAAAGACAGAGGCAGCATCTTTGTTGATTCCCAAATTAAGAAACAAATATGTGATTCCGCATTTGAATATACGTTGAATGAAACCAAATTTTAAAAACGGTTACGCTTTAAAAAAGTGTGATGATGTTTTTAGGTAACCAAAAGGTAGAAAATTATAAAGACTTAATTAATGAGCTTCTACAGTGCGGCCCACAAACACATAACCCGCCTTCGACGACAATACAATAAGATGGTCATCATCTTTCTAACCCAATGAGTATTGAAAAAGTGATTACGAAGGCAAAATAAAGCTCTTACTTGACAAGAACGTGTCGTGAGACACACGAGCAAAGAGGATGGCACTGGTACCGAAGGGCAGACCAGTTTTTCGTAGCTCGCCCTGTATGAAAATTTTCTAGACTCCTACCTTCATTTTTTTACAAGATCCATAAAAGAGAAAAGCATTTCCACCAGGATATTTACATAACGTAAATACTACGTAAATAAAAATAGATCCATCTAAAAGCTAGGCAACTACTGTTGAACTTTAATATATATGCCAAAAGCAAAGTATTGTTGAAAACCCATAAAGAAACATTTTAAGGTAGTTACACTGTCAGTGTAAAATATTTTCACGTAAAATAGCAGTAATATAATTTTTAATGTAAAATAACACCATAAGTCTCCTCAAAAGGTAATAAATACCACAGTTTGGTGTTGTAGGTGGCTGTTTATATGCACAAAAGTGTAATTAATGAGCATTTTATTATTCGATAACATGTATGTAGTTAGATTTAGTATTTAAGTAACTATATTTATCTAAAATCAGTAAGCTATTATAAATTCTTTACCCCAATTAATGTTATTCTAAGTAATGATATATTCTTTGCATTATTTAATTCTATTTGAAAAATCTTTGCTCTGAAATCTGGTTTGTACAGTATATCATCTAAGATGAACTTCTGAGTCCAAAACTAGTAGTTAGCGATTAGGTACTACTAGTTAGTGAGTGACATGATTAGAATCATTAGCAAAGCATAGAACTTTGTAATAATCATGTCCATTTGAAGTAATACGTATATTCCTTTCACCATGCAAAGACTATGGAAAGGATGTATGGAGGATATATAATTAAAGATATTTTAATTCAAAATAAAGCAACCAATTACAATTTTACTTTCGAATGCTGTTTTATTTAAAAACGTAACTGATCTCCAAAGCAGACATTAGTTATGTTATAGCCATTTTCTAAATTTATTCTCAGAACTTTTCAATTTAAGTCTATAAAATCATAAAAAAACTAGTAATGTTTTATGATTCGTCATAAATTTGAGACTTTTTCGAATATCTGTATGAAATTTGTGCTTTAAATACATGAATTTCGCTATTTTTACTAAATAAAGCATAGGGACAATTTAAGTGACTGAGAGTTTTATTCTACGGGAATGTATAAAACACTTTGATTCATTTTCCACTCAAGTGCTGTGTGACGACTGTTTCATTATAATTTTTCAAATGTTTTATGAAATTCTGTAATTGGAAGAATATGCTTGGGATCAATATTTAAAAAAATCAAACCTGTAGCTACTTTTTCCAAACCTACTGTACCTACAAACTGAAAAAGAAAAAACAGCCAGCGCAAAGAGGGCAAAATTCAACTATAATTGAATCAAGGGAACGACGTCGCTTCAAAATGCACTTTCAGCGATTTCTTCATCAAATTACAACACCACTGGTAGAGACATGAATACAAAACAAGAGCTTATTCTATATACGACGCTATGACAGTAGACATGTAATTCTATAAAGGACTAGTCAGCAGTCAAGGAATGCATGTATAATGCATATTTCTGTGTGAACTTCCAATAACATGCAATTTTCTCCTATTTTGCTAGCGTTCCAACTGTAGTAGTCATGTTATCTTACAATTTTATAGAAAAATATAGCATTAATTTTAAAACTGCAGCAAAAATTACGTCATACTATTTTAGAAATTTCACAAAGTAATAAAAATTCTGTAATATTCGCTTTCTAAAATTCGAAATATTTGTTTACCATTCCTGATACACACTGTATTTCATAATACTTTTAACTCTGTTTAAAAATTTTAATACAATAATAATAAAATATTAATGCAACAATAAACAAAGTCTAATTCTTGGACTAAAATTGTAAAGCTATTCAGAGCGTGATGCAAACGACATAAAATTTCAAGAATTTTGTTAGAACCTCTATGTAATATTTATATGAAGACGTAAAAACAGGCAATTTATTAGGATGTGCACAGAAGTTCTCTGATTTTTTATAATAAAACTTCAAGTATAAAAAATCTGATGTGGACACCACATGAACTTTCTTGTATGGCCAAGTATCCTGTACTATTGTACATAATTTTTACTGCATTTAACCTTATATCCTCAAATAATTCGAATTTAATTAACCGTTCTCTCAAGGACAGTTGAAAATGACATCAATAATTGCAAATTTTAAAATTAACTATCCTGATTAATTTTTGTCGTACGAAAGTCAAACTTCTTATAATTTTATTGTTTCGTAACAAGTATAAAACTTTCCCAAATTTAAGTACAGGAACAAAGAGACCGCATTAAAATTTAGATTTCGTTATTTGTCCAATTATTTTTTTAATTCGGCACTGCCAAAACACATATATTTTCATTATTTAAAACACTATTATAATTGGAACTGTATGACTATGGCCAACGATTGCGAAAGTAAAGGCCGGGTATGGACTGTGAAGTCGGGTAGTGGTGGTGGTAATAGAGTTAATGGCGCATAACCAGAAAGGTTATATGCACCAAACACATGGTAGTTTAGATAAAAATAGCTTTCACTCAGAACTAAAGTTTACATGAAACACAAATTTAAACAATAAATGGAGAAGTTATACAATCTACATGAAATAATAAAATGATGAACACTAAAATGAATAGGTATTAAAACTCAGCAACTGATATGCAACAAGCAATGAAACACATTAAAATTACAATATAATAAAAGCTAAATCAAATTAAATCATAAAAACCTGTTTCCTTCAGGTATGGAAAAAGATTATTATTGACCTCTTTTCCAATTAAACGGTCAAGAGGCAAGTCACACTCGTTAAAATGCTTTAGTCTCAGTCTATTAAGATTCGGACAAGCTATTAAAAATGACGCACAGATAGAGTGCTGTCACAGTTGGGACAAATTGACTCACTCTCTGCTTTGAGAAGGTAACAACTGTGAGTGATTCGGGAGTGGCCGATTCGAATACGAGTCAACGGTACTTCTTCCGAGTACTTTCCCAAAATTGAACTCTAGACATCACGCTTATTATTTAATTGTGCATCCCAGATTTCTTGCCATTTATTTAAAAGTTTCTGCTTGATGGTCTTGCTGATATCTCTGGGAGGAATAAGTTGATTAGATTCCTCAATAGCAGCTTTGGCTGTGATATCTGCCAACTCATTACCTTTTATTCCTACGTGTCCGTGAACCCAAAAATAAAGAATTTCGTATCCACGACTATTTAAGTTTTTATTCAACTTTAAAATTCCAACTATAAGCGGATTCTGCGTGTCAGAGAATGTTTCTAAACCCTTCAGAGCACTAATGGAATCAGAATAGATAATAAAATCTTTTTGACAACGTCTAGATATAGATAAAAGAGCATAATAAATTGCAGTCAATTCAGACGTCAATACTGAACAATTATCATTTAGTCGTCTTCCCACCATATGATTTTCAATTACGAAAAACATTCCAACGTGACCGATTGCTGACAGCGAATTTGTACATTTTGCCAAGGTGGTATTTCAAAATGCTTTACTAGCTGGATGTTTAAGTTAGACATGGAATATTTCTCAATTAACGAGCGAAACCGTAAGGAGAAGGTAGGAATACAGGAGGGTCGAGCTTCAAATAAGAGGTCACATACGTCATCAAGCAGAACTTTATAAGGATGGTTCAATTGTGATAAGGTATTGAAATAATATTGCAGGGACAACTGCTAGCGTCTTAACTGAAGTGGTGGTTCATAACATTCAAAATAGAGGCTTTGAGCTGGAGATGTTCTGAAGGCTCCAGAAGAAATCCGCAAGGCCTGGTGGGGCACCAGAACCAGCTTCAATAAAATCGAAGATTGCGCTGAGTCATAGTCCGTTCTAGAGCGTACAAGAGCTCTATAAATGCGAAGCATTGATTCCCGCTCTGCACCCCAGGAGGTGTTTGCCAAGACTTAAAATATTTAGTGTTTTGAAACACTTTTTCTTCAAGTACAGGACATGGGGAATGAAGGTCAATTTTCGGTCAAGCATCATTCCTAAAAACTTGACTTCGGGTACCACAAGAATCAATAAACCTTGAAAGGGAAGCCCTGGCTCGGAATGCAAATTTCTCCTTCGGCAAAAATGCATGCAGACAGTCTTTTGCTTTGAAAAATATACCCATGTTTTTCTGACCACTTCTCAATCCTGTTAAGAGCGATCTGCAACTGTCTCTCCACAAATCTCATATCTGCATCACGACAACTTATTTGGAGGTCATCTAAATATAACGACCCTGACACAGTAGGGGGGAAGTTTCTTTATAAAACAGTATTTATTTTTTTAAACTAAATAAAGTAACACTTGAAACTCAGCCTTGAGGCACATCCTCTTCTTGCTCGAATACATCTGAGAAAACAGAGCCAGTCCTCACATGAAATGTCCTAGCCTTCAAAAACTTTTTGCATTAAAATCGGTAAATTGCCGCGCAAGCCACAGGCATGAAGATCTCGTAAAATGCCATACTTCCAGATTTTGTCATACCCTTTCTCTATGTCAAAGAACACAGAAACGAAGTGATTTCTCTTAACAAAAGTTTTACGAATGGAGGTCTCCAATATTGTCACAGTCGCAGATCTACCTTTACAGAAGCCACGCTGGTATGGGGAGATCACGTTGTTTTTCTCTAGGTAGTAAACTAAGTGACAGTTTATCATTTTTTCAAACAATCTGCAGATGCAACTAGTTATGCGATGGGCCGATAATTAGAGGGATTCTTCAGGTCTTTGCCTGGTTTATCTATGGAAATGACAACAGCTTTTTTCCACAAACTGAGAAAACAGTGCTTCTGTCACACTCGATTGTAAAGAGAAAGAAAGGCGACCAATGCCGTAGAGGAAAGATGCTTGAGCATTTCATAGCTGACAACCATCTGGACCAGGACTAGACCTATGAGTCTGAAGCAAGACTCTTTTCAGCTCAAGCAGAGTAAAATCTTTATTATGTGGCTCCGAGTTATTAGAGTTGAAGGAGACAGGAGCTTTCTCTGAGTATTTCTGCACTGAAAGAAATGTTGGCGGATAGTTTCTGCCGCTAGAAACAGTCGCAAGGTTCTCACCAGTAACATTTGCAATTTCTTTCGTAGTGCTTATTACCCGGCTACCTTTTTGCAAGATGGAAAGTGCGTGACCATTATACATAGTGCTTCCTTTCCTCTCTCCCATACCTTTTCATTTGGAGTGGAGGATGTTATTGGTGACACATAGTATATCCACGAATGGCTCTGGTTCTTTTGTCGTACTTTTCTTGCATTTGCTTTCGCTTTTTTGAAGGCTATGACGTTTGACAAAGTGGGGTACCTACGAAAAATTCCCCAAGCTTTTCTGTGTCCTCTAAGGGCTATTTGACACTCACGATTCCACCATGGTATTGAATATTTTCGTATCATTCCTGATGTCACCGGTATAGAGATCGTCGCTGCCTGCATTATTTTATTAGTAACGGCTTTCACAGCATCATCGATTGGCACATCTTTCACCATCTCTTCTGTGAGCTCTGCAAGAGATGAAAAGTGCTGCCAGTTTGCCTTCTCAAGTATAAATCGAGGGGATCTTGATATAGGATATGCACATTCTCGTGCGATGGAGACTAAAAGAGGAAAATGATCACTGTTATAAAGATCACTCCCTACATCAAAAGTAAAAAAGAGTTTGTGAACAGATGGCAAGATCAAGAGCGTGAAAAGTCCTTGTAGGCTCGTGGAAGTAACTTCTCCATTACTAAGGAGACAAAGAGAATGATCTTCAATCATTTTCTCGATTTGTCTACCTCGAGAATTAGTATCCTTATTCCCCCAAAGCGAACTCTGACCATTAAAGTCATCTATTATGAGAAAAAGTTCAGGCAGTTGCTCTATTAGACTATCCAAATCCCTTTGATCAATGTAAACATTTGGAAGCAAATAAACAGAACAAACTGAAACCAAGGTCTTTACATTTATTTGGTTAGCAACAGCTTGGAGGCTTGTAGTTAAAGGAAGTGAATTGCGTGGGTAGTCTAGTGAGGCGAGGAGGCCTACACCTCCGCTGGCACGTTCACCTGCAAGATTGTCTTTCCTAAAAATTGTGAACCTTCGAAATTTAATTTGTTTTTCTGGTTTCAGTAGGGTTTCCAGCAAAGCCAAAACCACAGGATGATGTAAATTCATCAAGTCTTTGATGTTATCTAGATTTTGGTGGAAACCGCGACAATTTGCACATGGTGGGCTGGCATTGCAATTTTCGCTGTCGTGGCCTTCCACAGAGCAACGTGCACATGTGAGTTTGCCACAACAGGACATTTTTGAGTGGCCGAATCGTTGGCATTGAAAACATCGCAGAGGGTTCGGTATGTCAGGTCTTACTGGGCAGTGCAAATATCCGGCCTGCCTTAATCCTTTTTGGCAGATCAGGCGAACTGAAGGTCAGGATTACGTATTTCGTATTTATCAACTTCCCTTCTTTGCGCATCTTGATCCGTCTAGCAGCACACACATTCTGGTCAGACAACTCAGAGACTATTTCCTCTTCTGAAACTAAAAGGAGGTCGATCTCTGAGATAGCACCACGAGAAACAGCGAGTGTTTTATGTGCTGACATTTTTATATCGATTTGCCCAAGTTTATTTAATCCAAGGAGTGTAGCAGATTGAGTATACGAAATAGTTTGAACTAGCAAATCTCCAGAGCGCAGCCGTTTGATATTCTTTGGTTCTCCGATGCAAGATTGTATATACACTCATGGACAAAAAAATTAGCGCACTAAGAAGGAGTTGTCAAAATGAAACGAAATTTTACATACGTAATGACTACTTTGATATAAGTAAATGATAAGAAAATCATAGAAAAAGGATAATTTATTTCAGAGAAAAAGGCAAAAGAACGGAGGAGTTAATACTCCGTTGGACCCCCTCTAGCGCGAATGCACGATTCGATACGATCGGGCATTGAGTCATACAAGTTCCGTATGATGTCTTGAGACATTTCGTTTCATATTTGCTGTAACCTTGCCTCTAGTTCGTTCGAACTCTTGGGATGACCAACTCGTCGTCCCAAATGATCCCGGATATGCTCGATTGGAGACAAATATGGGGATCAAGCAGGCCAAGGAAGGGCAGTAACAGTGCGGAGACAGTCTTGTGACACCCTTGTCGTATGAGGCCGAGTTGTCTTGTTGAAAAATGGCTCCTGGAAGCCGTTGCATGAGTGGAAACACATGTGGTTGCAGGATTTCATGAACATATCGCTGGGCTGTCGTGGTGCCATGGAACAATACTAGGGGTGACCGTGTATTGTAAGCAATGGCACCCTATACCATCACACCAGCTGTGGGAGCGATGTGTCACTGTACAGCAAAGGCAGTATTGAGGCGTTCACCACGGGCTCTCCACACACGACCACGATTGTCATCACTGCCGAGATTGAATCTGGATTCGTCGCTAAAGACGATATGGTTTCAGTCCGCTGCAGACCAGTTTCCTCGTGCTCGACACCACTCCAAACGAAGGCGTCGATGGGTGGGCATCAAGGGCAGCACATGTAATGGGCGTCGCGATACCAACTGTCCTTCAGCCAGGCGCCTTCCTATAGTTCGAGAAGACACATGGGCCACTAGTGAAGGTACTACCTGTGCCTGGATGGCGCTCGATGAAGCAGTTGTCTGTATGCGTGCATTTCTTACGATGTGGCGGTCTTCTCGACGACTGGTCTGTCGAGGACGTCCTGAGCCTGGTCTTCGTGTACATGACATCTCTCGGGTCCACTGGTCCCAACACCTCCTCACAACACAATCAGAGCGGCATAATTAACGAGCTGCTCGCCTAGCTGATCACCCAGCTTCCATCATCCCGACGATTCTCCCCCTCTCAAACTGCGACAACTGCTCATATTGTCTTCGAACACTGCGTAAAGGCATGTCTACCTCAGCTCTTCCTTTGTAAATGATTCAGCACACTCAAACAAGCTTTGGTTACCTGCTTTATACTCCACAGTGTACGACGTTCAACGCCCTCTATCGGCTATACGTAATGCGCAATCACGCCGCATTTCGAATCATTTGCATATCTCCCTGACATGTATCTTCATTGCAAGTTTCGTTACGATCCCGCAATTATTTCTTGGTGCGCTAATTTTTTTGTCCATGAGTGTATTTTTGAATTAAAAATGGGGATAGCTTTTGAAGGTCACCTGTAGAGTTCCTGATAACCAGAAAACGTGGTGGAATTCTTGAGTTTATATCACGATTGGCATTTTCACTTGTTTTTACTTTCTTTGACGCATAATTGTGTTCTGCTGATGTTTGTGAATTTGATAGATCCATAGTTGAAAGAAAAATGATTCGGGTCCAACCGGCCCGCCCACCACGAAGCCCAACAAAAAAACACAGAATCCTGTGTTAGGGCTAGCCAGACCTATACACACACAGAAGCCCCACAGTCGGCCTTCCCGAAAGCAGGTACTCCCGAGAACGTATCCCCAAGCCACTGACACAAGGACTAGTGGCCAGCCGATTGACACCCGTGAGGACAACAAGGCGCCTCTCGTTTAGCTGCAGCAGAGGCCAAAGCAGTGTGTTGGGGACAGTACCTCGCCCCTCAACTAGCAGGACTCTCTTTTCCAGCGACACGGGTCTCTACGCACGGCAAACATGTGGGCAGTTTTCTCGCCTTTCGAGAACCAGAAAAATGGACTGTTCCAGTCTCTTATGGCGAGCCCAACCTCCGAAGAGGAAAACCACAAGGGAGAAAGGAAGGAAGAAAGCTCAGAGCAAAGGAGGATAGATCACTGGGGCTCCAGGATCGTGACACTCTCACCAAGAAGATGATCCCCTGAAGGGCTAGGGTACCTCGGGATTGCCACAACCGTACTCACAAGAGTGAGCCCCTGAGGGAGTGAAGTCGCGTAAAGGAATGGGTATATGTACACCCATCTCCTTAACCGTATATATATATATATATATGTTCGATATTACCGACTGCAATAAAAAAGAAGGTGAACAACTCTATGTTATGGGAAACTCATATACAAAGTTTCAACGGTCTACTGCTAATCGTTTTTGAGCAAGCGAGATACGTACAGACGTACAAACGTCACAAAAATTCCTTTTGAATTTATTTTACAATCCATTTTGAAAATAAACAGTCGTTTATTCTGTCCGTACGTATAGAAGTCATGCAAAAAATCTTCGAAGTGGATTCGGGAAAGGTCAAAATGGATATTTCCTTTGGCATATAATATCCGAAATTTTTAACGCAATACTTCTTTTACTTCACATACCGAAGTAATAATTGCAAAATTTAATGTGAACAAGAACTAAAGACTAGTAAGGGCTTTGTTTTGTGTATTCAAAGGAGACTAAAAAAGGCAGATAAAAAAGGTTCTAACATTTGTGAGGTATCTGGCAAGGATGGAATAAATTAATTTACAGATCGTCTACGATTTGGATAACTCCATGAAGGAGACAGAATCTGTGAAGATCCCTCTCATGCAAGATGTTCGATTAATTTATCCGAAGACGATTACCATTTAGTCTTGATTGCGGTCCAGCTGTTTAAAGAAATATTAAGCTACTTTCTTTACACAGCATAATGCTAGAAAGATAGATTCACGTATGTGCTTGGGTTAATCACAAAATTCAACTGCTTTCAAGTTTCTCTTGTAAACACGTTTTTAACATCAAATTTTTCATTTGTTTACTAGTAAACTGCCCGAGGTTATTTTCCTCGAGTACTAAGTTAGTTATTTCTGAGACGCGAAAAAAAATTATCATCTATGTATTTTTTTGCTTCTGCACTATAAAACATATACTTAAAAAACTCTTAATAACATGTGATGGCAAATAGATAAGTAAAAAATCAAATATTCAGTACCTCCATACTAGCTTTCATAAGAATTTCTTCATCATTTCAAGATGAAGAATGCATCCACGAAAGGTTCTGTTAGATGTATGGTGAACAATGAATGGAGTAATCCAAGCGAGAATTACTTTTACCAAATAAACGGTAGATCCTGAACTACACTGTCAATAGTTGAAAAGCTTAAAAAAATTTTTATTTAAATGCTCGGCGATGGCTAAAAGCAACAAAATTCTCTTTCACCGAGAAAAGAGAAGGGTGTCGTATCATATTTGAGAAAGATCTCATATCTTTTTCCACTCAAAAATTACCGAACATTTTATTGTTAACTTTAATTCATCCGTGTTTCCGAAGATCACATTTACAGATTACCTACCACCTATCTAGTTATAAGTATAAAGCCAAGAAGGTATATCAATAAATGAAGGGCACTGAACATGTCAGAACCACTTTATAAGAGCCTTTCTCCATAATTCACGGATTACGCGAAGATGCTAAAATGAAATTTTTAAAAAATCATAATGAAAATTTATGCTAGTAAACGCAAGCGAAAGTACAAAAGTAGTAATTAATTTTACAAACTCTCAAAACTATAAATAATTGACAGAAATTTATATACCTGTTTTTCAACAGTAGATGGAGCTGTGTTCAGTATTTTTTCGAGTTCTTTGGCCAGTTCATTCTTCGCATCTTGTTTTGTCAGCTGCTTGAATTCTGTTGAATCGCTGACTTTACGCTGCTTGCCGAATGCCTGAAAAAAAGAATACAAAATATGTGAAATAATGGTCTTATCTTATAATTTATGTTATACATTAAAACTTAAATCCGTAATAATGTAACTGATTTTAAGTAACATAAAAAAACAGGAATATATACTGATGGCTATATAAATTAAAGCATTTGACACTAAATTGATCCTTGTTAATGAGAGTTGTTTATATTACCGAGGGTAAAAAGAATAATATTCTTGGAATATTATGTTTATTCCACTAGCCTCCTACAAATGACAGTGCCTTAAATAAATGTAAAACAGTTTCTCTGGCAGTTTCGTCAAGTTAAGACGAGGTTTAAAATTTATTACTACTTGTCTTAAAAAGCTACCTGCGAATCATCTGGTAAGTTAGTGTTCAATGATTGTTAAAAAAGTATTACATTTTAAACCTTATTTTTAGGAATGTCAGATTCAGAGAAAGAACGTCAGCCCATAAGAACGCCAGGGATGTTAAAGAAACAGTCATTTTGCATTAACAAATACAAGCAACTTACACACCCAAGAGATGACCGACTATATTAAAGCATTTGAGTTCATTGACGGTTTGGTCCATGGACTTTTCAATATGAAGAAGTCAGATAATGTGGATCTTCCGAGTTTAAAAGCAGAGAGTGGCAAAATCGTCATCAATTTCAAGAAGTTAGAAGACGTTTCTAAAATAATAGATTACATACTTGAAAATTACAGAACCTCCTATAATAAAATTCTTATTATTGCCAGTACAGTCCAGACTCTAGTGATACAGAAGACTAAACATTTTGTGAATTTTATTTCCTAAAATGTGTGCTGTTTAATAAAAATACGAGATCTTCCTAAATGCCTTATTTCATTACGGTCAAACTCATGTTGTCTATTTTGGGAAGATAAAGGATACTATTCCTGTACTTTCAAATACTAATATCCAGCTATCTAATACATAGAGGACTTCTGTATTTCGGTATTAAACGTACTTAACTGGAATGTTATGATTTTGCAATCTTCGATTCGTTTTTTAAAAATTATTTTAGCTAAATATACAGAACACATAAGCTTCTGTCGAATCTCTTCACCACTAATACGCAGCAACATAGTTAATGTATGTCAATAAAAAATCATTAAATGTACTTATAAATTTATTTACTTTTTTCAGTTAGACAAATTAATGCATGCGTAGCATAAATAAATTTACAATTATTTGCTATTTACTTTGATTGCAGTTCTTTTAAGTATTTAAAAAATCGTTTTCTAAAGACATTATATTGCGCACAAGCTTATGTTGAAGATGCATTCATTTATGTGTGTATTTCTTTATATTGTAAGTTACTTTTAACACACAAATTCTTTCGTGCGTGAAGCATATTCTGTTTACTTGATCTTGTCTGTAATTTTCACATATGCGTAGAAAAATTCTAGAGGAATAATTTCGAATTTTATATTATCCGTTCTGAGACAAATATGTGGTTGAGAAAGTCAAGTAAATATTGCATTTGTTGATAACAGCAACGTTAAGATGCCGATTACAACCCTTTCTATTACAAGAATTTCGGTCAACAGCTTGCATGTGCTTTGCACAGAAATAGGTCATCCAATCAGATTATGCCAAGGAACGTGTCGCTCAAAAAACAGTTTGAGCGGAAGCGACAGAAAAACCACACAACATAATTTAAAAGCACCGAAAAAGTGGCATAAGTTTAACTCTATTTATTTAGTGAATACGTATTTCAACTATCTGAAATAATTGCAGCGTGTTCGATGCATCTAAAATAATATAACAGTTTCTCAATAGAGTAATGGATAACTAAAGAATTAAATTTTTACTTAAAGTAAATATATTTTCCAAAACATTTCGAGAAAGACAATTAACAAGAGAGATAAAAAACTGAAGCGCAGTTTTATTATTTCAAACAGTTAATATGCTTTATATCGGATTTTCAGTCGTTCAAAATTTACCGTGAAGTTACCCAAACGCAGCTTATTGTTCCAAACGATTTTCGTTTACTGAAAAGGTGATCATCTTAAGAATACTAGCCGCTTGCACGTCAAAATAGTTATAAAGAAGGAAAATTGTATACTGATTTTAATGAGTCCAGCTAGTGTAACTTCATAAAAATGTTCAATATTTATAATTAGAGAGGATAATTTAAATATATTTTTATTTAAACCAAATAGATTAAAAGTATAAAAATATTCTTATGAACTTAAATCGCTTGGTTTTTAGAGAGCAGATTCAAATTCAAAATTAAATACCTTACGCTTTATTCAACCGCAACGCTCTTGATAAAAATATTTTGTTTCAAACAGTCGCAGCACGTTGCTTTTAAGTAGCGGAGTTAGTTGATTAAAACAACACTCGAAACACATCTTTCTTGAGGAATCTTAAGGGATCTTTCTCACATAAGGAATCACATGAGGAATCTTTCTTTTCATAACACTATAATATAAAACAGTAATCTGGTTAGTCTTACTTTACGTCTGTCCAGTACGAGGCCATGCTGACAACAAAATTTCTACAAAATTAAATTCTTCAAAATAAAGCCCTTGGGGAAGTAGTCAATGCTCCTTTTTTACAAGGAATAGCGCATTACATATCAATTTTAAAATCAAAGCAAACAAAAAGCATACTTCGAAACTGCTGACAAGTTTTCTACAGTATTAATAAACATCATCAGATCAGAATCACGAAGCATAACCACAAAAAAGAACACTTTAGTTTTAATATTCTTTTTTGTAAAATTTAGCACTATTTTAAGGCGGCATTATGCCGTGTAGATATACTATATTAGTGTTAAAATTAAACATAGAAATATGTACACAGAAGTCTTCGATATGCATACGTTATTTAAATATTTCCGCCATAAGAATTAGATATTATTCTGAACGCAGACGATAGTATAAGCAATAAACATAAAATACAAATTTTACAATCGACCAGTTATAGGTTACCAGAAATGCGTTTTAATTTGACACTCATGGTATAAAAAAGTACTTTTAAAAATACTGTAAAAAAGCTTAGATAATGCGACATTTTTAAACCGTAATTTATGCCATATTGACAAACACATTTTCATAATAGCCAACAAAAATGAAAATTCTAATTGAATATCGATCTATTTATCGTTATCACTTTTTTATCGCGAACTTTAAAAAACGCACCTCCATGAAGTCTAGAGTATAATAAGAAAGGTAGCGAAAAAAAAAGAAAAGAGCACAGATGGACTCTGTTTTTATGATTTTTGTAAATAATTTAAGTAAATTTTGAATACGAATTTTGCAGAAAAGAAAAGCAGAAAGAGAGGGAAATTTCTTTCATTCCCGTCTAAAACTTCCACAAAAGATTTCAGAAGTTTTACCAACGTTTATGTTAATAAAATGAAACGCAAACAATAACGAAAGTAATAACATAAATATAGAATAACAGAAAAAAGAAATAATAACATGCAGTCAGAGATCTCCTTTTAATATTAAATGCAAAGATTTATTACCTGTTGCAAGAACTGCAATTTAAATATTTTCCTAAACACCGATCAGACTGTGAATTCGACCCTGGTTAAAATCTCGACAGTTAGGTTAGATCAAGTTGTTTGAATACGGCAAAGCACGCGAAGTCTATCTGCCTAAAATGAGGGATGTTTTCGTAAAGGACTTTCTAAGGGAAAGTTACTCTTATTAACGCCACACAAATTCACGAAAACCAACATGTAGCGAATCCGTTCGCTGAGATCTAATCCAGGGCGAACTCCTAGCTTTTACCAATCTTACTACTCAAACACTGGTGATGCTCTCAAATCTTGACAAACGGCCTTGCTGCAGGGACGTTTTCATTGTTTTTCTAAGTTAACGTGGATACGATCCATTTTCTCTTAGAAAGCCCTCCACGCATATCTGCCTAAGGGAAGACAATCTCTTCCGCAAAGGAGTGCCTTCCCGTGTGCTTTGTGATAAAAAATGAAGCCAACATCACTCGTCAGATCTACATATTTTACTTAAGCTACAGTATCAACAATCGCCACATTATTAACAACAAGCCCATATTATCCTAATACTCGCCACTCTTCCTCTGCTCGCTGTCCTATCCTTTTCTTCTTGAGCATGCTTCTTGTAGCTGGGATACATGTTCTCTGTCCTATCCTTTTCTCGCAGTCCTATCCTTTTATATATGTTCGCTGTCCTATCCTTTACATTCGCTGTTATATCTTTTTATGTTGGCTGGCCTATCCTTTATGCTGCCCTATCCTCTGCTCGCTGTCCTATTTTTTTCTTCTTGCGCATGGTTAGGTTAGGTTATTCAATTACGGCAAAGCACACGAGGGCTATCTGCCTAAAGGGAGGAATGCCTTCGTGGAGGACTTTCTAAGGGAAACTGGCTCGTATACACGTTACACATGGGGAAAACCACGAAATCGCCCATGCAGCCAGCCCGTTCGCGGGATTCGAACCTCGGACCGAACTACCAGTGTTCAGCGTCTCTTCTTGCGCATGTTTCTTGTAGCTGGGATGTCGTTCCGAAAGTTTAACATATTAACCAATAGCTTTTAAACGTTTTCCCTTTATTCATAAGGGCAAAACAATATACAGTTCAGTTGGGCTATTTTATTTGGCAGATTTTAAACTTTGCTTCATTTCTGCACAAAACGAAACAGAATCAAACTCAAATAGCCGGCACTTGTATGCTTAAACACTCGTCGAAAGATGGCTACGCTCCTCAGCCATTTCAGCCTCTCGTCAGTGAGAAATTTATGGAGGATAATAAAATTTAACGCCTGTCGAAAATTATCCTGAAGGATATGGACCAGTTTCAGACCTACTATGAAGAGGAAGTAACAATACAAATAACAATCTTTCTTGCGAATGCAATCCAAGGCCTTCGGAATGATCTCGCAAAGAGCCTGTGCTGGTCCAGATAGCCGACTATTACCGTCAAAGTAGTATATAAATGAGAAATTCCCAAAATTATCCTGAAGGATATGGACCAGTTTCAGACCTACTATGAAGAGGAAGTAACAATACAAATAACAATCTTTCTTGCGAATGCAACCCAAGGCCTTCGGAATGATCTCGCAAAGAGCCTGTGCTGGTCCAGATAGCCGACTATTACCGTCAAAGTAGTATATAAATGAGAAATTCCCAAAATTAGTCTTCGAATAAAAAATTTTTTTTCAAAAATTAATTTCTCTTGTAAAACTTATATATGACCAATAAACCGCCTTATCAGCCAAACTAACATAAGCTAATAAGTGGAATATGTACACTGCGGGAAAAAAAAGGGACAGTTCTGCTGGGCCGATTGACAAAATTCAAATTGCGTTTTTCATGTCTCGAAAGCGTGACTTAGGCTATACATAAGATTTATTTATAGCATTGTTCTAACACAGGTATTTTGACAAAAAACGGGTCTTTTTCTAAAACAACATACCATTTTTTTCCATATTTCGATTCTAGGACTCAAATTATGCCTAAATATGAAATTCTGTAAAATCTGATGCAACATTTACGGAGAAATTAAAAAATTTAACTTAGCGATTTTTTTTCAGTTTGAGCCAAGAATAATTCACTTGCTGAACTTCTTAATACATGGCAAACCTATTTTTCTATGCCTTCCACTGTGCAGGAGCGGAAAAAAGTCACATCGTTCCTACTTTCAGTAAACCACATATGTTACTATCGCTTTCAACAAATATGCCAAATTTCAAAACGCGCCATTCACGTATATCTTCGAAAATTTTGAATAAAAAGCTCTAATGTTTTGCAGTTATCCTTAGAAATACATCTACTTTAAGTTGATGGTAAAACTTTTATAGGTTATAATTCAACATTTTTTTCCTAAAATTTATAAAAATTATTTAAAAATACAAATTTTAAAAATAAATCATAAAAAAATGGGTGAATTTTATTTGGAGTGAACCTAAATTTCGAACTGTGAGCGAAGGAATCAAGTAAATGTAATAAAAAAGAGCTATTAATAAATACATACCAAATTGATTTGACATTGAGGAGCTAAAATTCTGATAGCTAATTCTTTAAAAACTACGCTTGCGATTTTTACAAAACTTGGGAGTTTGGCATAATTTGAGTCTAGAATCGAAATATAGAAAAACATTGGCATGTCATTTCAGAAAAAGTCCGTTTTTGTAGTTCGTAAGTCCCGCTTTCGAGACATGGAAAACGCAATTTGAATTTCGTCAATCGGCCCAGTAGAACGGGAGGTATAGAACTGTCCCCTTTTTGTTTTTGCGTAGTGTACATGAACGACGAATTAATTAAACAAATTACATGAAACCGAATTAATATAAATTCCATCATTCATTTACTCTACATGCTGCTGTTGTCTCAAGTGGATGACTCAGTGGGACAGTAATAGTTCAACCTGGTTTCATTTTTTAAAATTTCTTCATGTGTAACGAGAATCCAGGTCAATTTTTCCATGAAAACATCCCATTCTTAGACAGATAGTCTTCTCATGCTTTATTTGAAACCTTAGAAGACACCTTGTGTTACGTACTTTCTGAAAATTTCTAGCTGATCTTTAAAACGTATTTACTTTCTTACCATTAGAGTTCCATTGTGCATTGAAATAATACGTGACATAAATTTTTTATTTTATTTATAAAACAATCATTTCATTTAACAAAATACGAACCATTGCAAAGCTGCATCGTGCATAAGATTATCGATGAATTTTCAACACAAAAACGGTAAAGAAAAATTCATATTCTTCGGACTGAAAAGAACTTAAGATGCTTCTAGTAAGCCGGTTAGCGTGCCGGAAAATATCGAGCGGAAACATGCCAGTCACAGGCAATCTATTTAGAAAGTAAGTTACGATACTAAGATGAAAGTTTGACGACCCGGAACAAAAGATGACGTCAGCGGAAAGTTATTTTATGCTGAAGAATTACGTTGACGGAAATTTTCATTCGTTTTAAATGCAGTTTGAAGATTCGAGTGCATTCCTGAGCTGAATACAGAGAGAAATGTTTTCTCTTTAGACAACGACATTCATGCAAAAGCTCTGGGTTTTGTGAATTCACATGACTGAGACAACATAAATATGTGGATACAAATAATGTGAAACATTAGTTTTAAATACATGGAAGTAATCACAAAATGCAAATTTCAAATTCACAAAAGCAATGCAGTCATCATTTCGAAATCGCTCATGAATAGCACTACAGATAAAAACTGCTCAATACTGGCAGTTCCCGACTAACACGTGGTTTTTCCTTATAAGTCACGTGCATGCAAAGTAATTTCTCAAAGGTAAAAGCTGCATTCAGCTGAACGCCTTATGACCCACCATAGATTTAAGGAGGTAATTTCTCTTCAAAAGTCCTCCACGCATCCATCCGTTCTTTGGTAAATATTCCTCTAGTGCTTTTCCGTCAATAAAATCAATCAACCAAACATTTCTAAATCCGGATCTTTTTTCGAATAGTAGGATAACAAGCCCTAAACAATTTTCTGGAAAAACATACATGTGTCAACTTGGTACATCTAGAGAGAAAACATTCTACTGTGGAAGCATTTAAGTGTTATTTTCCTAAATGAAAGGATGTCTTCACTGAGGGCGTTTTGAAGGACACTGGCTAGTATTTCCGTTACCGTATGGGGGAAACTACGAAAAATCCCACGCAGCCACCCCGTTCGATGGATTTGAAAGCAGGTCAAACTAACAATGTTCTGCGGTTTTTTTCGCTCGGCCGCTCATGGGCCCTTTTGAAGGTTGATTCGTAGCCAAGCATTCTAATTAATCGGTTATATTTTTTTCGTAAAGAACCAAGGGAATAAATATAAATAGGTAATCTTCGAATAACAAGTTTGTTACTCCAGTTTCTAAATTTCTTAATAATTCTAGAGAAGCTAGAATTTTATAGCTACTAATAAGAGCTTTCTCCCCATTACAGATCAACTCTTCTAATAAATATACCTTTAGGAATTACTTCATAATCAGATTTTCACGGAACTTTGTAACTATCTCGCCCTTTACCGCACATATAAAAAAGATAAATAGAGAACTAGCAATTAGTGTATTATTTTTGTTTTGTAAAAGTATAGCATATTATAAATTTCCTTACTGCTGTTATAATTCATTGTCCTCGGACTCTAACATTTTATTGCCTTTAGAAACTTGGCGACTGCTAAATCAGTCGGAGTTATACTGAATTTTGTTAGCAGTGTTTCAAAGACACACCAGTTTAATAGTAAAAAACTATAAAAAACGATGCTTCGCAATTTTAAATTTTGAATTTCTGCGATGTTACTTAACATTACGCAGAAAAACTATTAAAACAGATGAGTTAAAAAGAAACTATTAGATATAGTTATCTAGACGCAGATAAAAAGATAAAAAGTCAAGTGTGAATATCAAGGTCATTCATTCATGAAAGACTCAAAAACAAAATTTTGCCGGATTTTATCTTCTTTTACAAGAGAACTAAATGCGGATATCAAGTTTGATCTTATTTGGAGAGCATCAAGCAAAACACTTATTAGATATCACTTAAAAGTTATAAATGCTGTTCTTCATATTGCTGGGTGCTACAGCAAAGTCCTTGTGAGCAAAACCTTTTGCTTTACTTGCACTTTTATTTCGCTAGTATTTATTAAAAACGGAACGAAAATGCGAAGGATATCGACCCGCATTTTAATCAGAATGCTAAAGGGAACAAATTAACACAGACTACAAAAGTATCCGAAAGTTAAAAGATATATGCTGACGCCATTATCACATGTGGTTAGTTTACTAAATACCCTGTGTAATAACAAACATAGGTTATTTAAAAATAGTGGTTTGAAGTGTTTCAAATTTCCGTTGTAAACAGTTTTAAGGTTGAATTAACACCAAACCCTAATATCAAATTACATGTAAGAAATTCAGTTGATACCTTTATAAAACCTTTTCTTAAAATAGCTATGCCCTTAGATTTCAAGCTTGAAATACAATACAGGATGTTTCAAAAGAAAGAAAATTTTTGAATCCTAACCTGGTTACACCAAGAGGTTTGTAGCATTAAATGACTTACGCAGCATTTTGCCATTCAGTAACCACAGAACGCTCACCGGCGGCTGATTGGTTGAGCGGCAAAATCGCTGGACACTGGCACTACGATCTGGCTCCGATTCCAGGCGAACAGGCTTGCTGAATAAGCGTTTTGGGTAACGCGAATACGAGCCAGTTTTCCTTAAGGGTTTCACTTTTTTAGAAAGTACTCAATGAAGGCATCCCTCCTCTTTGGCAGTTAGCTCTAGCGTGCTTTACCGTAATCAAATAAACTAAACCACGCCAATAATCACAAAATGATACGCAGTGTGCGCCTTTTAATCACTTCGCCATCCTACAAAACTCAAATATTTGCTTCTCTTTTTTCTCGCAAAAATAAACTTTTTGCATCTGAAACTAGTCTCCCTAACCAGAAGCAAAAATTCTTTTGCCCTCCCTAGTCTCTTATCTGAAAATCAATTAAGACGATCCTTTACAAACCAAGTTTTCAAATGAGAAATAATTCTATTGCAATGCCAGCTGAAAACGGCTTCCTATTTCTCGTCTTTTTAAGTGAACTTTCCAATGTATGGCTCTGACACAATCCCGTTGTGGAGAGAGCATGACTAATTAAGGGTTGGAAAACACTAAGCGACAAGTCGTTCTTGGAAGGGGGGCGGTTAACGATTTAAATGATATTTAACTCCGACTAGTCTCAACGAATATGTCTCGGGAGAAACGGTGAAATAGTTAATAGCATATTATAAGAATGGCAGCATGCAGGTCATGCTTAGAGCATTTCGACATTAATTCAACCATGGACGACATGGTCTGTTCTACCAACTGACGCAGTTACCACATAAGTCCGTAATTTTCAAGAAACAGTTTTATCTCTGAAAAGAATAATGACCAAAAATTACTCATACCATAAATGTAAAATGACCATAAATTATTCATACCATAAATGTAAAATGACCATAAATTATTCATACCATAAATGTAAAATGACCATAAATTATTCATACCATAAATGTAAAATGACCATAAATTATTCATACCATAAATGTAAAATGACCATAAATTACTCATACCATAAATGTAAAATGACCATAAATTACTCATACCATAAATGTAAAATGACCATAAATTACTCATACACCAGACAATATCCAACCTCCACTAGCTGCTGCTGTTGCATGAAATGCCATAGTGTTCAACTCGACACTCGCCAGTGTTTCTAAAGTTCCGTTGTTCAAGTGTTCAACGAATACTGAAAGTGAATTTAAATTTCTCCGTCTAAGTTAGATTATTCAGCACCTCAAACTAACAAAATCACCTACTGCGTCTTTAGTTAACAACCCGCGGATGTTAAACGAAGTCCACTTCCTCTTCAGCGGTTTTATCAATACACATAACTTTCACTACTGAGCTTAAGTGGGAGTCACCTGTTGGATGAAATAACTTCACGGTATGAAATTCGAAAATGTCATACTCACTGTTCACTCGCTTTACTAAATGATTGAATCAAATTAAATTAGGAAAAAGCATACTAGGTCTACCTTTCTTAGGGGAAAGGTGCCTTCGTAGAGGACTTGCTAAAGGAAACTGGGTCATATTCGTGTTATACATGAGAAAATCCACGAAAACCACCCATGCAGCCAGCCAGTTCACCTGGGTTACAATCTTGGTCGAATTACAAACATGCACGTGTCTTTTTCGTTGTTAGGGCTTGCACATAACACATATGGATTTGGTTTGGTTTATTTAATTACGGCGAAGCACTCGAAGGCTATATGCCTAATGGGAGGAATGCCTTCGTGGAAAACTTGGAAAAGGAAATTTGTGTATAAGTTACACATGGGGAAAACCACGAAAACGGGCATGCAGCCATACCGTTTGTCGGGATTCGTCGGGTTCGTCGAATCTCGGACCGAACTACCAGTGTTCAGCGACTTCGCCGCTCGGCCGCTAGCCACAATACATAGGGAAATAAGAAAAAAGAAGATATCATTCATAAATTTAGCTCTGTTAATGTTACTAAACGTTTCAAAAGACGAACTGATAATTCTTAGAATAGCATATAGAAAACAAATACACTTTAATCTTGTCAAGAACGTTCTCTTGTGCATTAAATGCGTAGTATCTGGTTCGCGTATCGTTCTTGCGACTTTCGCTAGCCAGTGTAATGCAGTTCGTGGAAACCGGATATAATAGGCGCTACTTGTGAATGGGTTAACAATATTAATAATTTTCAGTACCAAGTTTGTTCGAGAGCGTATTAAAATGATTCATAAAACATATTTGAGGTGGTCACAATGCAGAGCATCATTTTTAAGTAACATTGCTCAAACGGAAAAAATACATTTTTATAATATTTTCTGTCCTTTAGCGACAGAAATTAGCAGTTAAGTGTTGAGGATAAAATTCTTCTTTTTATATTGTAATCAGGCGATAGCTATGTCCCAGTTCTTTTACGCTTTTGCGGAAGGAAAACATAACAAGCAGACTGGTGATTTACGAGATTTGGAATGTGAACCTGCGTTATCTTGATTGTGCTACCAACAACGTACGGAGAGTTTCAGAAAGACTGCGCAATTAAATAGCTCTTTAACATTTCGTGAGATCTTTCAAATACTATTTTCTGCAAGTAAAATTAAGCTGGTGGTTAATTTCACTTTTTAACTTAATTAACTTTTTCAGTAAAATGGGATAATTACTGCAAACTCTTAATGTAAAAATTTAATATGTGTTGTTATATTTATAATTTTATTATTTTATATCAATAAAGAATTAATGTCTTGTTTGAATTTTAGTTGAAAAACAATAATTTATGCTTTTTATGGAACACAAAAAAATATATGCTTTTCTCAGTTTAATTATAATAACCCATAACCATAACATTATATGATTAGTTATAATTCTTAGTTATTTCAGCACGCAAAGAACAAAGTACAATAACGCCTTTTTTAACAATGCTTGTTTTGGAAAGAACACTGTTTAGAAAGACACAAAAAAAAAACAATTTAACAGTGCCAAGAAAAACGCTGGCGCATATATGTTTCTGTAGAAAACTATTTGAAGCGTGTTTCCATCCTGTAAATGGTTAAATTATTTTTATTGCAGCAAATCATGTGAAAACTAATAGCTTTAGGTAAAGGTTTGGGTTTAGCTTATTTAGTTATGGCAAATTACTCGAGGACTATCTGCCTATGGGAATTAATGCGTTCGTGGACTTTATAAAACAAACTGGCTCTTATACACGTTACACAAGGGGAAAACCACGAAAAAGCTCATGCATGCAGCCCCTTCACTGGGATTCGAAACCCAGATTAAACTACCAGTGTTCAGTGATTTTAACGTTTTTAGTGAAAGCATACTTTCGTGAAAGACCATTTAAAACGAATTGGCTCGTATTCTCGTTACACATGGGAAAAAACCACAAAACCGCAGTCATTTAAACCCAGAATCGACTTACCGGTGTTTAACGATTTTACCACTAGATTACTGGTGTTCTGTCCAATAACGGAAAAGTTGTTTCGTGTGTTTTGGAAAATAAATATAATTTCATTTCTTAAAAATTTTGAAGCCTTTGTGACTTTGAATTCACATACTAATACAATGGCATCTCCTTAGTATTTAATATTTTATTGTAAATTATGGTATATTGTATCTTTTTTGCGTAGCATCTCCAGGGCTTTTGTGTAATGGAATAACATTCTTGAAAGCTAATTCGAAACATAATCCAAACCAAAACTTTGAGTTGCTTGCAGCTAAAAGACCTAACTTTTGAAATGATCATTTTCTTCTGTCGTGTTTTGACAAATAGAAAAGGCCTACATAATAAGTTATTGACTTATTTGTAGAGCAATAACCTCTTATTTGTTTGTATTAAATAATCATTTCGCTATTAATTTGACGTGATTGATCTTTGTGATTTCCAACAAGCAATGTACCACAATAGTACCATTCTCGTGTTACTATGTACTCGTAATGACATACGCGTTTCTTTGCTTTCTAGTTTTATAACACTTGAGACGTAATACAAGGCGCAACCCACCGGCGACCGAGCGGTAAAGTGGATGAATACTGCTACGTCGACTCGTTGTTCGAATCCCAGCGAATGGTCTGGCTGCATGGCCGTTTTCGTGCTTTTCCACCATGTGTAACGTGCATACAAGACTGTCTTCCCTAGAAAATACTCCACGAACGCATCTCTCGTCTCAAGCAGATAGTCTTCGAGCGCTTTGCCGTAATCAAATAAACCAGCCCAAAGGTAATAAAAGGAGTACTTGTGTATTAGTCAGTACTTGGCGAAACATTCCAAAAAATACCAGCCACCACTTTAATCTCCTTAGAGTATTGCGGCAATCCTAGGAGTTCCTCCAAAACCCTTCCACGTGAGTTGCAGCAAATCCTTAGAAACTGCTTAGAACAGCGTTTCTCAAATTTTTTTTTCAAGTGTAGACCATTTTTATAAATTAAAACAATTTTTAGCACATGTTACTTACTACCAGTGCACTTATAGTCTTAAAGTACAATTAATTAAAATTCAAGTAATTTTATACTAGTGTTAATTAAGTTAACAGAACAAAATTTTGTTTCTAATAAGTGAAGGCTAGACAGTGACAATAAATTTAGTAACGAATCATCATGTAACAAAAAATAATAACATTAAAAAAATGGCATCCATTTTCTTATCAGAAGAAACGGAGGGGGGGGGTAGAACACAATTCAATTACACGGAGATTTTCAATATCTTTTAATAAAATGGAATGTTATATCCTATAAATAAAACGTAAAACTGGTATTTAATTACAAAATATGGATAATTATTTTAATATTGCATTTTGATTACATCCAAATAATACGTGAGAGCGGCATGAATTTGAACTCCCAACAAACGCTCGTTTTTTGACTTACAAAGCAAGTATGCGATAAAAGCATAAAGTGACATATAAACTCATTATGACTATCTTCTTTAACACTCATCTTTTAATAAGTATCTTCCACAATTGAATATTAAAATAAAATATGTAAAATGATGTCAAGGTAATAAAATTGGAAATTAGCGAATTTCTATTGCAAATTATGACCAATATTATATTAAAGACTGACATGTACTGAAATAAATATTCCCCATCTAATGTTATGCTGAAAAACGATGTTACAGAATGTTAAAATAATTAAGATACGATGCTGGCTAAAAGGGGGCGTTGGCAATTTCAACTACCACTCTTTGTTCTATTGACCAATTTGGAAAATGTTTAACAACAAAAGATATGTTAAAAGCAGTCCCCTTTTCAAAAGCATCGAAGATCAATGTAAAAAATAAATAGAAGAACTCTTAATGATGCAAAAGCTGACAAATCTTGAAAGAAATCCACTTACGACGTTGAGATGAGTTCCTTGTTGCATATCCAACCCCAAGTGATTCCCGAGCATTTCGAGAGCGATACGAGTTCGAATGGATCCAGCTGTAGTAGCGAAAAGCAAAGGCAATGAGAATGAGACGCTCTCTTATAATAAAAAAAAATAAAAAAATGAATAAAAAAATGGTGAGATAAAAACGCTGATGTCCTCGCGTCCTTGGCCAATATCTCGCGCGCCGAGTTAACATCCAGATAGAAAACGTACAGCATATGCTTTCGTACTTTGTTAAGTTTAAGATCGCGACAAGAATATTTTCATTTCTTATAACTCTTGATCTTATATCTTGATATCTTGATCCTCTTGATATCTTGATCATTACTCTAAATTTTAACAACAAAGGAGCAATATGAAAACATTTTAAGTATTACGTATCATTTTATTTTTAAATGAAAAATATTTAAAAAAAAGAAGAAAGAAAGAAAAAAAATATTACTTAGCCACACTGTGTTACGTAGATATTGTTCAGACAACTATACGGCAGACTGGTAAAATATTCAACAATTAAATTACTGACTCTCATTTGTCTGTTTGACCTGTCCTAAACATAGCAGACTGTGCAATACCGTTTCATTTCAGTTTCCCCTGCCGTTTTAAGCATCATGCCAAAATCGCGAACCTCAATGTTTTCGTGTTTTCACCTACATCATTTATTGTGTTGTTTTTTGATGAATTGTGCTATGCTAAAAGAGAAAGATGCGCATTTTTTGTATACCAGATTCAATTATTCAGACTATCTACTAATAAATTATTTACTACTCGCACACAATTTTCGTCATTTCGTTTTAAAATCGGTGAGAAACCCACCGTGGTTAAACCAAAAAGGTAATATCTAGCACAAAGCCAGGGGAGATATTGATTCTATAGCCTTAGCTAATTCGTCCAAATGTTGTAAACAAAAATGTAAATAATCTGAGTACTTGTTTTTGCTTTTAAAATTTGTTTGTTTTTTTAAGGTGCAGCTATTAATAGAAATTTATTAACAGAGAGCCATTCCTAGATGTTCATTATTTAGAAGTCATATCGCAATTTCATTCAAAGTATTTGCAGAAAAAAAAACGGTTTTACAGATTCATAGTTTTGGCATAGTAATACTAACGATGTGCCACATATTGATCAATCGTTTCCAAAGTTAGTATTCTGGAAGTAAGTTCCTAAGTTCTAATTCTGAAAATTAATAGTATTCTAAAACTTTGGCTACTCCGTACTAGCGCTAACACCTAAGCATCAAATTTTCAATTAGGAATATTTTGCAGCAAATTTCTCATCGTATATTCTAATAACTACAATATTGAAATTACTTAATAAGAAAACTTATAGCAAATTATATGAAGCTGGAAAAACAAATTTGATATTCGAAGATTTATTTTATATTTATGGCAAACTTATATTCGCAAAATAGTTTCTAAAATCCGCAGTTTTGCTTCTGCCATGTTGCCACTTGTATGAAATCCTTTTTTTTAATATCACAGAAGTACCAAGAAGAACACCTGCCGCTTGTCATAATTAAATAACCCATCCGAAAACATATGGTCCCGTCAAGAAAGAATTCCTTCCCATCGGAAATTTGTATTCCCTGACATTTTTCTATCCATCTTTTACTCATTTCTGCAAACTGTAAACTTACTTCTCTATGTTTCTACTTGATAAGAGCTTATTTTTCCATAAAAGGAATTTTCTGCATTTTATAGTGCACAGGTAATTTAATGTATCAGTTTTCAACACAGACTATAATTAAGAAGTGGAATAATCAATTACAGCCAAGGTATTTATTCTACCTTAGCATGAATTTGACTATTTATAGATCTAATCTTCCAAGCTGTCGGCGTAAAAGGTCTCTCTTAAGATTCCCTGATTCTGAGGGACAGATAAGTATAGTCAAAATAAAATATCTACTAGAAAAAACAGGCACCTGAACTGTTGTGAGAAATCTAACAGGAGATATCAATACATCAGTGCTTATCGCATCACATGAGATGCCCGCATAGTAGCGATGTAACATATTGACAAGATTGTTAAATGTGAATTTATTACGGACCGTGTAAGCAGTGAAATATTTAATGCACAGGGTGATTATAATTAAAGTTCCACTTTCAAAAGGCTGTAAAAATTAAACTGTTCAGAATGACTTAAAATTTGACCTGAATATGCATGAAGCAATGGGAATTTGTCTGCAAAATAAAAAAAAAGTTCAAAATTTCATCAATAGATGGAGCTGCATTTGTCATAATACGCTAATTAAAAGGCTTGACATGGACAACACATAATTCGCAATATCCCAGCAATAGTTGTGCAGACTAGACTAGACACATACCAGACTCAATGAAAACAGAGTACACATCTACGTCTGGGGAGCTCTTCGTGAGTGAAGGATCGGGCTGTGCTTGTGAAGCTTTTTTACGAGAATGGTAACTGTGCTTCAACTGCTCTGAAGAAGTTCCAGACATTGGGTATTAGACGCGGCTCTGGTCCTATGACTGACAAGGAAAGATAATTAATAAATTCGAAGAGACAGGCTCATTTGACATGAGATCTGGTAAGAAGGGAAAGCAATTACTTCGACGTCGGTAGAAGATGGGGCTACAGCATTGTAAGACGAAAAGTGGTGTGGGAATGTGCAAAGGAATTGCTCGATCTTTAGACATGTCTATAAGCATGGTTTGAAAATTTTACGAAACAACTTGCAACGTTATATATTTAAAATTACGCACATTCAGGAGCTACTGACCTACCCATACGACAAACCTTTGCCCGACAATTTTTTGCTCAGTTGGAAGTGGACAATGTATGGCCATGGAACATTTTATGGACATATGAAGCCCATTTCCATCTGCAGTGTTCTATCAATATTCAAAACTGCAGACAAAATTTCACACATTGGAGAAGAGCCACATCTGATACCCATGAATATCCGAAACTTCTTCAAATCAGCTGAAGCCCAGTCACCGTTCTTCTAAAACGAGCTTCACAAACAGACCCCGATCCTTCATTGACAGTAATGAAATCCTCAAACGCAGAATAACGAGAATTTCATGTACTCTGTGGTTTTTTTAAGCTGATATGTGGTGTGAATGCATACAGCCCTATCTCGCGAAGCCTTCGGACAACTATAAAATGTGAAATTCGGGTTCCAGTAGCAGTATACAGTTCACTGAAGAGCTTAGAAGTTGTAGCAGTTCTAAATCGCTGCGCTGAAAGTGCTCAGTAACGATCGTCATTCGTCGTGATGGTCGACCTTGTACAGGTCTTCATTTTGGATCTAGTGTCCTTAAACTGTTTCCACATATTGCAGACAACACTGGGCGTTATACTGAGCTCTGATGCCACCTGGCTTGTTAATAGCCTGCCTCCTAATCTATCAACAATTCTCCATTTTATTCTGGTATCCATATGTTCGTGGCTACTAATTTTACCCGATACCTTATAAAATTTACCCAACTTTTCAGAAAAACACAGTGAATGTCGTGAAGCAGTACGAGCCTTCAAATCGCTGAAACCCCTCCTGTGCTCGTATACCCTCCACAATCACAGTTCCGTACATACGCTTACGTATTGGGCTCTGAACATTTGCATAGTTCCTCGGTGGCGTAATTAGTACTTCGATACTTTTCTTAAAAATAGACATGATTTACAAATTCTCTTAAGACTGTGCATGAGTGCATGATTTAAAAAAATGTTTTCGGTAAGTTTATATCATATTTTGGAGAATGAATCATAGCTTTATTTCAAATGATTTCAAAGCATTTCTTCTTGAATAAGTGTTAAAAAACAGATTCTAAGAATATAAACCGTGTCCACAAAAGTCGTTAGCCGGCCTTTAGTTTTTCTACAGTTTGTCATAGACATACTTACGCTTACAAAAATATTCCAAATGCTCAAATATTTATTCTTTGGCATTTTTAAAGCAATCAGTTTTATAAAGATTACGAAATCTAACTTTTGAGTTTGCCCGGTCCCTTTACTTACGTTTAGGAAAATTTTGTATTCCTTATTAAAATAAGGCACACAAAGGAACTGATTTACAACAAAAATTGACAAAGATATTTAATTCAAAATATGTGATATTTCTAATTTGCATTCAGAAGTCAGTTATTCCAGCAGTTCCCAACTGTGTTATACGTACCCTTGGGCTTAGTCAGAGGTACTGGAAAAATTATCAGTAATGGTGGAAAATAAAATAATTTTATAAAAATTCTAATATAAATGCTTTTTGCTATTACAAAATATTCAGAAAATTTGAGTTCGGTATTGGATGAAAGAAAAAGCAATTTCAATTATTTCCGATGTGACTTGCCTGGCCGAAATGTGTTCAAAACAATGTAATAACATCTGTCATATTACTCGATTCTTTTCGTATCATTTACAGGTATTTTTCAATCCGGTCTCCATATTCATTTAAGTGAATGAATTTATCGCTATACACTTACATTCTGGTACTTAAGACAAGGCTTCCTCCAGGAACACTTTTCCGTGGTCTCCGCGGTACCTAAAACGCTATGCACCATATGTATGCACTTCCTTTCATTCTCTATCGTAAGATACCATATACAGAGGTTAGCAGATAACTATATTTTCAGGATGGAGTGAACCATCAAGTCAGTTATGTAGTTCTCTTCTTTAAATTGCAGTACTGAAAACAGTTTCAGTGTGGAATTTTGTATTAAACTTATGTTGTTTTAAATTCGTTAAATGTAAAGTTTTGTTAATATAAAAATGATTATGTAGTTAAAAAAATAAATTTCTGCACAGAACAGAAAATACTAGTGAACGAGAGATCTAATTTGGCGTCTCAGCAAGCCCCTTTTTTGGAGACCATCTACATCTGATGAGCTTGAATTTCATTGAATGATTCCACGGATTTGCGTAACAATCTGATATTTTTTGAAAATAAATGAGCTAAGTTTAGAATTACAGAACAGTTCTAAACTGTTTTCAGAGCATCGGACGAAACTGATTCTATGCTCAACAAGTTACAGTGACGGAAACCGTGCATTAAAAAAATCAGACTAAAATATTTGAGACACTTTACAAATTATTGTCAGAAAAATGAGCTTCGGGTAGCCTTGGAAATCAAAAAGGGCATAGTAACCCATTTAAAAGGCTTTCAGGGATTGTTAAAACATTACTTCTCTAAACGAAATGACAGGGACACTTGGGATATCAGATCTTTTCATTAAAATTTGTTTAAAGCAACCTCAAAATTCTCATTCTCTAAAAATAACATCATTCATTGCAACTTATTACTTTCATGGTATTGAAATATTACCATTGTAAGCTATACTGTGAGAATACTGGAGGGAAATAAGGGCTCATAAGTTGTCAAGGAAGAGTTTAGGGATAGTCTATAATTACAAAAGTCTCATTAAAAGGTACGCGAAAGACTATGAACTTTTCCTTCTTAAATGTTGTTCAATAATATCCTTTTGTGATATAACGGTGTCTTTATTTACAATTTTGTTACACTTGGGAAGAATTTTCCCATAAGTAATTTACACATTTTCTGAAAACCTGTTATTAATATTCTCATAACGTTTTATTACTTCAGAACAATAACCTGATAATCGTACTAAAATTTTATTAAACCAGAAATAATTTTCATTTTTAACTAACGCAAACGATATTACTAGTTAGATACTTGCAAATACCGAAGCATCCTAGTATTTTCTAGAACACGAATTCTGTAAGATTCTGTGAGTAAAACTTCATTTTAAAAATTAAATTGCTCAATATTTTTTCACCATAATCTGCACAGAATTGCTCGTCACTTAATATCTTTACATCAGAAATCGTTTTACTAAACGACATTTTGCTTTTAATTACGTACAAACAATTCACGATTATTAATATTTTTCAATATGAAATATCTCGGTCGATTTTTGTCGTATGGAAGTGAAACAGTTTGTGTTTTATTTTTTTTTATAACGTGTACAAAGTTTTTCCAAGCATAGGGATCGGAGAAAAGTATAAAAATTTAGATTTTATAATTTTTACAAAATTGATTTCTTTAAATTTAAAAACGTCAAAACATGAATATTTACGTCACTTAAAACACTTCTGTAACTAGAAGTACACGTCTGCGATTAATTGTTGCAAAAACAGTGGCCGAATAAGGAGTTTTGTGAACCTGATATATATTTAGCTTGTCATACCCATAACTGATTCGAGTCTACTTTAAGTTCTGCCAATAACATAGTGTAATCTTTCATTATATTCATTTATGAAGGCATTTGTTTTAATAATAAAAGCATGTGATTTCCACTGACAACTACCACCGTAGCTATTTTTATTCTCCTAACTCATCATCAGATCGCCTTCGTGTGCTTTGTCGTAATCTATTAACCAACAAACCGTCACTGATAGAGGCAGGACCTTGCCCAATCCCCCAGCTGATGTCAGACACGTGATATGAAAAGTGCACACATCAAAGATCAAGTTCAAGAATTATCGAAACCAGGAGAATAAATAAGCAACGAGAGTTAGTATGTCTACTCGAATAAACACAAATACTATTTTAAATAAAAATAATATTGTCAAAATGAAATAAAGAAATGGAAGTAAAATTTCAGGCGTTGGGTTTTTTCTTAAGCTCAAAGTGGCAATTTGCTCAGAGGGGCTATTAATTTCGTTTTGGCATTTTGCGTTGATTCATTATAAACGGCAAATCAATTTTGAATTGTTGCCACCAAAAATTAGAGTCCTCTATTATATTTAAAGAAATTAAATAATGAAGAATCTGCATAAATTATATACGTTTCTCGCATTGTGACAAAACAACGGCACCTAGAGCCATCCAATTTTGAATAACGTACGTCTCCACCCGAATATGGGCATCTGGGAGCCCGAATTTGAAATTTGTTTTATTATCTATTTCATATTTTGTAAAGCATTTATGAGTTTTAGATTAAGAAACTCTACGGTTCCAAAGCGCGCAATGGCAACACTATACGAAAAAAAAACTTATCTCCAGGGCGCCAGACTGTGTGTCGGAAATTCTGAATATTTTGTGTTTAAATATTTTGCGATATTGCTGTTGAATTGAATTTTGCGGTTTAAGTGCGAAGAAAAGTGTTTGCGTTATGTCAATTAAATGCGTTATAGATGTTATATAAGAATCATATGACAAAGACTAAATTTTATATTTAATAAATAAAGGTAACACACAAAACGTTAAAAAACCGCCTCTTTGGGCATTATATAAAATGTAATGCTGGCATTACGATAACTTTATTTTGCAAAAAAAAAAAAAAAACTACATGTAATAATATAGAATTTTAGAGATAGCTTGAAGACTATAAAGAGGCAGATGATGCTAGATGTCTGGTTATCACTTTTATTTAGACATAATTTAGTCGCATAATGAACACAAGATAGCCATGTAAGCAACAGAGACGGTCACAACGATGTTCAGTAATTTTCCACGCGGATTTCACATAGGCAGCCTTAAAACTGGAGACAAAAAGGCAACAGCTTACACCATGCTTTTGCAGAAAAAAAAAATAACTTTAAAAATACCGAAGTTTGGAGATTTCCGCTTTATTCTTACTGTTTAATTAGGGCTAGAATTTTCATATTTTAATATTATAATTGCCTGAAAAAGTGTTTGCGTTATGTCAATTAAATGCGTTACAGATGTTATATAAGAATCATGTGACAAGGACTAAATATGAAATGAAGCACGTAATATTTCTAGAATAGAAAGGAGAAACAACCAAATTAAACCTAAAACTTAAGGGTTTATTACAAATTAAAGTTTGTATTTTATACGTAAATTCCACACAGAACTGATTTTACCATAAGGTGCAGTTAAATGATTGCTTGGAGCATCAAGAATGGGACCACCTTATGCATAAGTAACAAAAAGCTGCATTGCTAAATCTTCTCGATACTATTATAACTCTAGTACAATATTACTTAATTTATATTAAATAAATATTATTCGAATATTGTAGATAAATGCATTTATTATGCAAATTTAATTAATATAGGAACTAATCAGTAACATTACCTTTTGTTTAATGCAAATTAATAACTTTTTTAATGCTCATGAAGGCATTATTTTTATAAATGCTCACACGGGTAGATATATGAGTACTTACGCAAGAATAACAATGATCAAAGACTGTCTGTCATCGTGACCACCACTAAAAATTGCCAGTACTTTTGAAATCTTCAATAAACATCGGTATTAAACATTGACACTCTTGAGACGACTACTTTCGAGGAGACGAAAATCTACGGAAAGCTTAAAAGAGCCTAGTTGGATGGACTTACACTATGTCCGCAAAAGTCTTTACCCGACTTTTATTTTCACAACCGTTGGCCGTAGATATATTCTCCAATTTCAAAAATGTCTTCAATGATGCAAAAATTCATGGTTTAGCATTTTTAAATTTAAAGAAATCAATTTTCTAAAAATTATGAAATCTAACTTTCCATATGTTTTTTTGGTTACTATACTTACATTTATGGAAATTTTGTATTCGATATAAAAAATAAAATTTAAAAAAATTCTGAAAGGTTTCAGATACCCAAAAACGTTTGATAAGGTTTTTTGCCCTTTCGTTGATATCGCAATCTACCAGTCTGCCCTTGTTCTTGCTCCAGCTAACCATCACATTTCTTTAGCTTTATTATTAAGCATCGTTTTCTTAAAGCACTCGTTTTATCGTTCGCACTTACGCCACATACATTTTAACAACAAACTCACAAAATTTTTAAAAGCTGCAGATGCCTTGAATTCCCGATGCAGTGTTAAATTTTGCATATATTGTTATATTTTTTTTTCCAATCTTTTCTCAGTTCATCATACCAATATTGAATTTTCTTAGTAAGATGGGTAAAAATTGTTTGTCTTTTTGTTATTAATTTTTTATGTATTAAATTTACCTATTAAATATCACATTATTCGCATTTATGCCGCATAAAATTCCATTCAACTGCAAAATCATGAAATATTTAAAAGCAGCATATCTTTAGAATTTCTGGCAGAGCGTTAGAAGTTGCCATACATATTTTTATACTTGCTATATTATTTCTTTAAAAATTAGCGGCTTGCGCGGCCAGCCACCTAAAATTGTTATCATAAAAAAGAAGATTATATAATAACTTTAATGATTATAGCTAGTATAATTTCTTAAAAATACTGAGCATTTCTAATTAGACATCACAAGATTTTAATACATGTTTGTTTAAATCAATCACATTAAAAAATCTAAAAACAGATTCTTAAGATCTGTGTTTATTGCTTTTAAATCGCTTAGTTTAATACGCGATAACCTCTCAGATTACATGTGAAGGTATCTTAGGCTTTACTGAATGCATAATTTGTAACTAAAAAATGTATAACTTGTAAAATGCTCAAACCGAATTCCAAAATGGTAAAATTATATATTTTCAGTCGAAACCAAGAAACTAAGAATTATTTTTTTTTATTTTTATTTTTTAGAAGTTTTTCAATTAAATTATCATTTTCTTCAAATTCGGAATCAACAACTTAATTTTCAGTACCTTTAAAATTTTCCTATTGGTTCAGAAAACCAGTTCTACTGCATCTGACTTAAATATGCCGACTGCATTAACTTTGAAAAATAAAATAAAAATAAGAATTGGCAAAAATAAAAACATACCCCTGTATAATTCATCATTCTTAAAATATGAGGTCAGCGAGTTCAAATTTCGAAACACAGGGATCATTTCAATAATTAAATGACGAAAAGGGTTTGAACATATGTAGCTGCTGTTTCTGCAACCCGTCTGTTTCAATATTCTACTTAGATCCTGAACTTTCATTTCTGTCCGGGATTTAATTATGTGAAACTCTTACAAGTTCTCGGCAGCTGCTGTTGAATGAGGGCAAATGACTCCGTAAAAATTCAGTCGCCTCTTTTATGTTTGTTATTTTTTTCCACGACATTAATGGCTTACTTAACAATGATGCGATTTGATCCACTCAACAGTGAATCATAAACGTATTCGACCATTTTACAAACCAGACTATTTTAAAGGATTTAAAATGCTAAAAGGAGTAAAACTGAAAATGAAACATCTGAAATTCTCTTTTTGCGCTTTAATAATAATATATATATATATATATAAGCGAAATACCACTGACCATCACGAGATCTCCGAAACTACACACCGATTGACTTAAAATTTTGCATAGTTACTCATTCCACGATGTAGACGCGCACTAAGAACGGATTTTACGTAAATCCTGTTCAAAATGGGTTTTTGTTATACCATCACAGGCACTACCCCTTCCTCCCCTCTAGGTGTCTCCCCCTCTCTCTCCCTTCCCTCACTTTCTTTCCCTCTTCTTTTCTAGAGAAATACTATATTGACATTACATGATTTGGAAGGATTCAAACTACGCAAAAACATTAATGGCATACCAAGCTTTAGATAACGAATATGAGGCGGTATGCCTGGTGGATTGAGTGTGTTCATCATAAACTTACTATGCGTAAGAACTGATAAATAGATAATGTGCCCAGCAAAGCGGGCGGGTATCAGCTAGTATTATGTACAAAAACAAAAAATAAATTAATTCAAATTACAAGAAAATTATAGCTGTAAGCCAAAAAAAAACAGACTCAACTAATCACACAAATATGTTCACCTATCTGCTGCGCGAAAAACAACTAAATAAAACACAAAATCTTGTTTGGTGAAACTGTTTGAAAATACGATTTTTATTTTTTACAGTTCATATTTTTCACAGAAATTGTATTTAAAGATTTCTTCAACTCTCCTCAATAACGGTCATTAAGGTCAGTCAGTTTAGCTCATTAACAGTCAGTCATTTCAAACATCGCGACTGAGAGGGAGGATCTCAATGCGTTCTGGAATGGTATTTAGGAACAGCAACCTGAAATGAAGGTATCGAAAGAGTTATTATACCCCATTGCTGTCGAACAACTTTCCAAAAATCTAAGGAGATTGAAAATCGACGCTTAGACAACCCGCTTTTTAAAAACCCAAAAGCGCAAAAATACATTGGTGATAGATCAGGAGATTTAGTAGGAATATGAGTGAAGGGTATGTATCTGTTTCTTATTCCATTTTTTCCAGGAAATTAACAATAGATTTTGACGTATCGCTGCTTGCTTTGACTTGATGCAGTTCTACTGATTGATCACACTGTGTGCAAAGAGAACGTATCTCATATTTGAAAATTGGGTATAAAATATGTTTTTGATAATATGTAGGGTTGATCTTAACACTTTTCTCCACTCTTTTTATATTTAATTTGCCGTAATATGAAAAACCAGCAACAATCGTGTAAAAAAGTCGGTCAGAACGTTTTGTGTTTTATAGATTCCAAATTACGTACAAGTAAATAACGTATACTATTGCGGCAAAAAATAATTCCCAAATAGTTATGTCTGACATCATGTGCTATATCACTGCCATTATCCTATGTATTTTATTTTTTTTTCTTATTTCTCATACAAAATTTTGTTTTATTTTGATTATGACGACGCACACAAGGGAATTCGCAAAGGAAAGAAATGCCTTCGTGAAGGATTTTTCTTAAAGAGAACTCTCCCGCGAACGGGCTGGCTGCATGGGCGTTTTCGTGGTTTTCCCCATGTGCAACGTGTATACGAGCCAGTTTCCCATAGAAAGTCCTCCACGAAGGCATCCCTCCCTTTAGGCAGATAGCCCTCGTGTGCTTTGCCATAATTGAAATTGAATAACCTAACCTAACCTTAAAGAGAACTCAATCGTATTCATGTCACACATAGCGAAAACATTCAAGTTACAGGCGGCTCACCGAGATTAGAAACCACGTCGAAATACAAGGATTCAGCTACTCTACCGCTTGGCCTGTGAAAGGGCATTTTAATGGTTTGCGATAGCAGTAAACCAGTTGAACAGTCTGTTTACGCATGGCCTGATTAATTGACGTGGGTAACTGGTAGCCGACTGCTCATTTTCGAGTAATTTTTTTTAATGAAAGCAAAACGTTAAATTATTTAAGTAAGATGAACATGTTAACAGTTATTATTAAAATTTAAAAACAGCAAAAAAATTAAGTCAATGGATTATTTAGTATGAAAATTTTGATATTCATAAAACCTGATAAAATCCTGCTAAATCTGAAAAAGTAATACCGGAAATGCGAGTTGCGGTAACTCGACTAATCTATTTATTTATGTTTCAAACTTTTTATTTTTCAAGAACTTATAGTTTTTCTTGCTGGCTAGCTGCATGGTCGTTTTTCGTGATTTTCCCCATGTGTAGCTTTAGATACGAGTGATTTTCCCTTAGAAAGTCTTCTGCGAAGGCATTTCATTCCTTAGACAGATAGTTCTCGCGTACTTTGGCATTTTCAAACCAAACTTAGTTTCTTTTACCGAATGGTCGAACTCTTCGCACGTTTCAGCTATATACCCCTTTAAGCGATTATCATAGACTTCAGAATGCAGAAGTTCACTTGACTATTTTCAGTTTGCATTACAGTTTTTTAGCAAAGCAACAATAATCTGTTGTCTGTACACACGGACTATTTTTCTCAAACAGTTCAGTAGTTGATAGATCTGAAAGAAAATTGATTATGCCGAAAAGAAGGGAAAAAACTTGATCTATTTCGTCTCAGTTTCATTTTTTAATAGTCCATCCTTTGAGGTTTCATGTTTAACACATATTTCTCAATTTAATATCATTTTAAATAATTTATCCTAAGATAACTTTCTTTTGATAAAGTGGCCACCAGCGGGTCAGCAGTAAAGTCATTGAACACTAATAGTTCGATCCGAGTTTTGAATCCCAGCGAACAGGCTGCCTGATGGACATTTTCGTGGATTTCCTCATGTGTAACGTGTATACGAGTCAGTTGCCCTTAAAAAGCCCTTTCTCTCCTCTTGGCAGGTACCTCTCCTGAGCTTTTCCATAATTAAATAAACCAAACCAAATAACCTTTGAACCAACCTTTGAAATATTCTCTTTCAAAAGATAAGCATTCTTCTTCCACATTTGCCTGTTGTACAACAGTTTCCTAAATGATCATTGAAAATTATATTAATAGTTTAAAGACTGTGCGAGTTCTTGTGGTATGAAATGCAGCTGAAATAGAAATCTAAAAAGTATTTAAGAAAGTTTGAGCTCTAAGCGAAATTTGAAATCATTTTGAGCTCTACATGAATATCCTAAATTTAGAACGCACGATAATTTGATTCTGATATTTCTGTTCTGATCCCACATAAAGGATCTTTTCAAGAATGGCCACTCACAAAATTCAAATCGACTATTTACAAAATCAAGGAATATTTACAGAATCTGGAACATCCTCTTGCAACGGGTCTATGGACTAAAACCTGAAACTGTTCCATACACTCGGGACGTATGGTAATTTTATTTTACGAATACCATATATTGTATTCAGTACAGTTTCTATTTCATATACGTTACCCATATGCGTACCATATTTCAGTAAAGTTAACGAAATGCATGCATTTGTAACTAATAGGGTAGCTGGTTTTTACAAAAGATCGAATTCAAAATGAATTAAATACCAATTATGTTACTTATAAGCATAGATACCTCCAATAGGCTAAATATGAAACTTATATATACATTTCAATTATAACAGTTGTTCCATATTTTAGTTGCCGATAAAATGCGACTGTTAGAATTTTATGAAGATGATTGATAGAACTGGCAGATTTCTAAGAACAGAATGATAAAGAAGGCTAGTCAGAAATACAATAGATAGAATTTGATAGATTTACTACAACAGAGATTTACTATATTTGATAGATTTACAACATTTTATTACAATGTTTTAACTCAATTAACGTTATTAAAAACTTCCGAAAAAAATTTGGTATAGAAAATGAAACTGGGTACATTCTGATTATCCCGTTTTAATTTGCATTAGAATTGTATTTTTTTACATATATTCGAGTATGCATACAATAACAGCCAACAGCGTACCACACATGCGCATGAGTACGCATGAATTTGCATTTATTTTGAACGCCATTTCTCTGAACAATTAAGGCTATTAGAATGTAAATATCGGGCCTATAGATTTTTGTTTTAATCCTATATTTCTTGTTTAGATTTTGGTTTTACTCCTGTACTCGTTGTTTCTTTTAAAATATTTCTTTTCATTACTATTTTATGAATAGAACAGTATCTATGAGCCTTAAAATTATTCAAATAAATGTTTTTGCCAGTTCATAAATCGCGAATGAGTTGGCAGCTTTTCGTGGCAGTGTCAGTAATCAGAAAATATCTAAAACTGAACCACGTTGTACGAGTAGCATACACAAATTTTACGGTAAAACTATTATCCATACAGCAAAAGGGCAGAAAAGCCTTAGTAACTGAATGTTATGCTTACTGAGGGCACAACTGTGCAAATAGAACAATTTTCTTTTTCAATGTAACTTATACTATGAAAACCAATGTATTCACAGTTTTCCCCATTTTTACAGTAAGAAGTGACTGGTTTGTTCAATTAGTTTATGGCAAAATAAGAAAGGATTTTATCTACCTATTCTCAAGCCTGCCTTTGTGGAGGAAATTTCAAGAAAAAATTACTCGCATTCACATTACACATAAGGAAATCATGAAAACGCACATTCAGTCGTCCGGTTCACGGAGAATAAAAACTGTGTCGAACTATTAGTGTTTAGTATTTATGCCCACTGATAGGCTTATAAATAAAGTTAACTAATGCTAGGTCACCTATATATGGCAAATTACGTGGTTTTCCTCACACGATTTACAATATATATATCCCATATTCACATTGCATATGGGGAAAACCACGTAAACCAACCATGCAATCAGTCTGTTTGCCTGGGCGCGAACTGACAGTATTCAGCTGTCTTAAAAACTCGGCCACTAGTGGTGCTGAGGCTTACAAAAGAGTGAAAAATTAAAACCTTTCAAGAGTTTTCAGACATTTATAATAGTTTTCAGAATAAAAACGTTGTGACACAGAACTATTGAAATTTGCAAATTGTAAATTCATTATCTGCTTTAGCAGTTCTGAACGTTTTTTCTTCCTGTTCAGCTTGTTTGTTTAAGCACGATTGGAATCGTACTATTTCCATTTGGTCGAATTCAAATCGAGACCTTTTGGGGAGATCTATTTAGGAAATTATTAGTCTCACTTTTTTCTCACAGCAATACCCAGACTTTTAAAGAAATTTCAGATGCAGAAGTAGCTTTAAACAATAGAACCCGATGAAGTGAATTCCTTGAACCGATAAGAAATGACAAATTCCTTAAAGAATGTTCATTCTTTCGGTTCGATCCTAGCTTCAGTGTCCACCAACGGTCGAATAGCAAAATCTCTAAACAATGATAGTTCGGACCGGGCTATTTGCGTGGGCACTTTCATGGTTTTCCCCAAGTGCAACGTATATACGAGCCAGTTTCGCTTAGCAAATCCACCATGAAGGCATCCCTCGCCTTCGCCAGATAGCCAACGTGTGCTGGAATGGAGTTCTTCAGTATGGAACTCGGAATTTTATTGATGGGAGAATAAGAGACGCGAAAGCTAAATTTCTGTAAAATACGTGCAACTTTTATAGCTAATTAATGGAAAGAAGGGAATGACAACAGAATTTTTATAATCTCCTAAAACCAAGTGTCTGCCTTTTGGTGTGTTGAGATGAGAATTTTTTAACTGCTTGATTAATAATGTTGGGTGAAAAGCCCCTCTCAATAGCTATTGCTTTTAAATAATTTAGTTATTCATCAAGGGATAGTTTGAAGGAGCAAACTTGAAGAGCACGGAAAACATAGAAATAAAATGAAGCTAACTGTTGTTTAGTTCCCCCCCCCCCCGGGGGGACTG
>KK114378.1:198439-212540 GCA_000611955.2 Stegodyphus mimosarum | reverse complement strand
CCCCGGATGACATGATTTGAAGTGCGGTGGAAGGAAAACCGATGAAGGTTTACGGTAAACCGTGGTACTGAAGTTGGATGTGTTACGTGTCACCAGAATGTCGAGAAACGGAAAAGAATTGCAAGTCTCAAGTTCAAAAGTGAAGCGAATAGCAGGATTAATGGAATTCATTGTTAAAAGGACTTTATTTAAATTATTACCTTCAAACAGGGTAAAAGTATCGTCTATGTAGCGGAACCATACCGGGAAGTTTAAAGTTTCAAACAATTTTGATTCATAATAATGCATGTAGATAGCAGCCAGGATGGGAGTGAGAGGGCTTCTGATGTCTAATCCCTCAGTTTGCTTGTAATATTTATTTTGAAAACTGGATTTTCTAGAGGCATTTCACATTCAAAAAAATCTTTCTGTTCTAATTAACGACTCTAATTCCAATCCATCTTTGCCTTCAGCCTTTCAAGAAATTATGTTTTAGGTCTGGTTTCCTCAACAGATGGCGCTAGTAGCTTGTCTTCTGTCCAAGCTTTCTTATCTTATCTGGTTCATTTGCGCTTTTGCAACTGAGGATGGTGGTTCGGTAAACTATCGAAACTAGTCCTGTGAAATTTTGAAAACATAACGCTGATTTTTGTTGTTTGACTTCTAAATGAAACTATATTTGCTTCGCAAAATAATGAACAAAACAATGCAGTATTTTCCGTTCATGTTAATGTCTAAATACGTATAGCGAAACTTAACCTACTACCTGAAACATAACTAAATTATTACTGTTATTTTTTTAATAAAGAAGAAAATGTATGAATGAAAGAACTTTGCATCAGCTTGTGGCGACTGCAACTGCAAATAAAATCATAATGATGCATCGAAATCTTAGAATATTTTAGAGAGTTGTTCAAATAGTGATGTTAATTCAAATTTTCAAATAAATCTTCACTTAAAGAAAATTTTTCATTATTTGTTAGAACTACCAGCAGATGAGTACTTACATTCGGGCTCAAGCAGTGGTGAACAGTCTGGGTGTGTGGGTGATTCCATACTTATTTCCTTGGGCAACGTAAATACAAGCCCAAAACGATTAAATAAGTAGGCAATGTTTGCTTTTTTGTTCAATCTAGCACGACAGAGTAAAAGAGGATTATATGTCTAATGGGAGAGATTCCTTCTTGGATGACTTCTTAAGGTAAATGATTCTTAAACTTGCAAAAAAAAAAACATGAAACCCTATGCAACTAATCCATTCTCCGGGTACCGATCCTGGACCCAACTACTATTGTTCTGTAGTCATCCATTCAGTCGTTGGCGAGTTAAGAAATTTTCATTAGCTTGACATTACGCAAACAATGTTTCACCGTTTAAGAAAATATAAATTTCCCGATATATTTCATAGCGCAAAGAACCTTTATTTGTCAATAAAATACTTAAATAATCATCTTTAATTCTAAAGTATCATCTTTAATTTTTCTGAGTGCGTCAGAAAAATGTATACACACTTTGAACTGCCATAGAAAATTTATTTTCCGACCTACAAGGTTAAATTTAAGTAAGGCTACAGCCCAATTTGAAAAATAAGTGCACTTTGTGGTTAAACTGAATGTTCCAAATGGTATTTAAAGTATATGTTCAAAATGGTGGTGTTTAGCATCGATGTATTTCTGAGAACGAGTCACGAACGATTCTGTTCTTTGAACCAAAGTGTCCAATGAGATTACTGCGCAAACGACTTAAATCTTATCCCAAAGTGTCAAGGTTACAGGTTTACGATAGTATATTTTATCTTTTACTGTGCCCTATAAAAATAAGGTCGAGCGGCGGTCTGGTACAATTTTGTGAATGGGTTCAGGAGTTAATTGCATGTGAACCAGGATTTATGGGTAGCATTGTTTGGTCAGATGAAGCACAATTTAAACTTTATAAAACTGTCAATAGCCATAATTGTTTGTACCGAGTTGAAGATAATGCCCACGTTATGGGTGAAAAGGCTCTAAATTTTCCCGATATAAATACGCGGTGTGATTTGTCTCCTAGGGAACTCAGAGGACCTTTCCGTTTCGAAAGTAGAGCAACTGGAGAAAAGTACCTAAACAATGCTTTCTGACTCTGTTTACGCTTTCCTTTTGCAGTGTACGGTAATAAGAAGTTTTATTACCAACAAGATGACGCCCCTCATCGCTTCAGGGATGTGCGAGCATACCTGCATCAGAATGTACCAGGCCAGTGGATACCAATCGAGTTTCCTGCACGCTATCCAAACCTTACACCGCTCGATCGTTTTTACTTCCTTATGCGAAGTAAAAAGGAAGTATTGTAATCGCGAAAAATTTCGGGTATCATATTTCAACGAAAATATCTATTTTCACCGCTACCGAATGCAATTTAACGATGTTTTTAAGTGACATTCGTACGTAAGAACAGAATAAAGGACTCTCCAAAAACAAATTATAAAACTCATTTAAATGGATTCTGAAGAGATGTTTTCGTGGTGTCTATGCGTACGTACGTATGTATCTCAAATAACTCTAAAACGAACAGCCTCAGAACGTTGAAATTTTGTATATAGGACTTCTATAACATGTAGATGTGCACCTCCTATTTTGGTTCCAATCGGCCGCTCCAAAAGTATATAAATTATATATATATATATATATATATATATACACTCTGTTACTCGGCTCAGTGAACTTAGTTTTTTTATTCTTGTATGTTGGTAAATTGTGCATTTTTTGCTTTTAAAAACGGTTGAATTATGTTGTTCTTATCTTCCTGTTAAGGTTTTTAGTAAATCTGCATGCAAGATTTGTAGAATTATCAACAATTTAAAAGTTGTTTAATTGCGGCTAAGCCTAATCATTTTTCTCAAGGCGGACACATTTGTTTAAAACCTAGGAGAATACTGGATTTTTGCCAATCTGGAGAAACTAAGCTTCACAACAACAAAGATAACGTCTTCTTTTATTATTGCGAATTAAATCATGCTTAATCCACTCCGGAATTTATTCGAGGAAATAAGTGTTTAAGATTTACTTCGTAATTTTTAATATAGATATTTTGAGTTTTTATGTATTTTTGCCTTGTCGCGAAGTGAGAACTGAATTAGCTGAATGAGAACTGAATCGTCTGTGAAAAAGTTTTTTTTTGTTTTGTTTGTTTGTTTAATTTCTTTTACACGTCGTTTTAGATTTATTATAGTGTTTGAATAGAACATGTGGCAACGATTAAATAATTCTCCAGCTGATATACATAATTTTTGTGCATTCTGGTGAGTTATAAAATGAATGAGATGTAACGCTATTAAGTGAAGCTACCGTCAGAAGGCCGTTGTGGTAAACAAATATAGTTAATTTTAAAGAGTGCATTTATTCTATTGTGGTTTATGCGCTATCGATGAAGTAGATTTAATCCAATAAGTTTAAATGAAATGCAAAATGCGTATAATGTAATATTCCATACAAGTCATGTGGTGTACACATCAGATATTTTTTAAATGTTGCACAGTAGAAGATGAGGTGTAGAGTTGTAAACCATCTAACCTTGACACACTCGGAGATGAAATTCAAGCGGTGTGCGCAGAAATTCTATTGGACACTTTGGTGTGAAATACGGAATCAGTCGTGACTCGCTGAAATCAGTCGGAAATGTATGGATGTTAAAAGCCACCATTTCGAACATTTACTTTAAACACCATTTGGAATATTCATTTTGACCAGACAGTACACTTAATTTTCAATCTGGACTATGGCCTTACTTTTCCCAGAAATTTAACCTTTTGGGTTGGAAAATAGATTTTCTATGACAGTTCCGTATACATTTTTCTGTCGCATCCTGTGTTTAATATAGCAGGAGATATTTCTTCATTCTATGGCTTAATAATCAAGTTATTTTTATTTTCATATGACATTTCATTCGAAATATCATAGTGTAACATAATAGTTACGCCATCAAATGTGTTACAGCTCAGAAAATAACAACACTGGCATCTCATATCCAGAATACCAATCTTAACAATTCATGTACACCAGTTATTCATACCGTTTTTATGTAGTTGTTATTAGTTGTTTTGTATTAGTTCCATCGTTGATATTTTAATCTATCGAATACATTTTTTAAGTCGTTAGTACTGGTACGACGCAGCTGAAACAAACAGACGTAACGTGGTCAGCTTTACCTTAAATACCTTTATAACTTTATATAGAAAATACCCTTTTCTGCATCACAACATATTTTCCAATTTTGTGACTTTTAGACAATGCGCTATACATAGAAACTAGCATTCGTATTTTCTAATTAAATTATTCTAATAACATAGACATAAAGGATAAAACTGCGCACTGATTTCAGTGTGCAAATATTATATATCTGCCTTTTATTGGACCAAATTTGTCATAAAATATTGTATTCCGTTCAACAGGTCTAACTGAACAAAACATTTTTGATAATCTGCTATCAGACATTCTTGGTATCTGATCACCATTCACTTCTGCTGATATCCAATAATGAAGACTTTGCTGTCATATGTAAAAGGTTTTAAATCATAAAATTTCATTCACCATATTTTTGGTTAATCCAATACGGCAAAGCATGCGAAGATTATCTGACTACATGGAAGGATACCTTCACCGAAACTTTCTAAGAGAGACTAACTTCCCATTACCCATGGGGGAAAACCTCGAAAATGCACAAACAGCTGGAGAGTTTGCTGTTTTCGAACACAGATCAAGCAACCAGTATTCATAGTTGCCATGAATTTGGTCTTTAGTAGACAAAACTTCTTTTATGATTTCGCATCATAAAACTGGCTTTTAGGCGAAAGACGAATGCTTGTTTTTCCCGATGTGTAACGTAATTACAAATTATTTTTTCTTAAAAGTCCTCTACGAAGGCATCCCTTCTCTTTAGTAGATAACCATGCTATTCAAATGACCCAACTTAAAAATTAACCATAAAATTACCCTTTTACACTGTTCAGTTAGTTGATAGGTCAAAGCACGTAAGAGCTTTCTATGTATGGAAAAGAATAGCATCGTGGATAACTTTCTGATGGAAAGAGGATCATTTTATCATTAAAGAAACGGACTAGTCTTTCTCTGACTTTCTCGATTTCCGGGCATTTTTAAAGAAAATTTAATAAAAAAGTATAAATAGATTTAAAGTGTTTCATTTTTATTAAATCAACACTATTTTTGATAAAATTTTTTTTTCATATTTAGTATTTTTTAAGGTGATATTTTGTAAAACATTCTCCTTGTGAAGGGAAGCCTGATAGATTTGGCGTGTTTTATTTCCTTTTTTCACTGAGCTGCGTACTTTTCAAGGCTTTTGAGGATATATTTTTTCATTCTTTTCCCAACAATTTGCTTAGGGACGAGCTGCTTCATGTTTCCCGATAATTTACCAGGTGGATCTATGTTTTAGTTCTTCTAGTTGGTTCAACCGACAGATAGCACTACTACTAATGGTAACTTGAAATAAACCCAATATGCATAAAAGAAAAATTAGCGCAACACAAAATAGAAAAATTTAAGCAAAAACCTAATTCTACATGGCCTGTTCTAGTCAGAATGGAAAACCGTACATTTACATGACCCGTCTGTTAAGTGTTAAATTTCAGGTGAGGAAACCGACTGAAACACAATGTACCTACTTCGTTCAGCCATAAAATGTCGAACCTGAGACGAAGTTCCAGTGTTTCACGACTTTAGTCTTCAAGTCAATAGATGTCCTTAAAGCTCATGCAGAATACTTCAACGAATATTTGGTCTGTTACTGCGAAGCACTTATTCTTTTTTAACATTTTTCACGTTGCGTTAAGGACTTATCACAAAGGTGTTTAAATTCTTATCATCTACTGAATGCAGACCTTCTAAATATGCGATCTTTGTGAAACGCTGGGTGAAACATTCTTTAAGAAAACTTTCAGTTAATTACAGAGGAAACGGCAAAGGTAGGCACTGAGACCAACAATTGTTTCTACTGTGTGAAGTGCAATGCGTTATAAAGGTTACGAATGGGGTTGTAATTTTCCACGAATAATACTGCATGATGGAAGAAAACGTATTTACATTAACAATTTGTTTTAGCGTACTTATGAGTAACTTGCTTTTAATTGAAAAAAGCAACGAAAATGAAGGCTGCATGGATGAAAAACCTTGCATGTAGCAGTAATCGAAATATGTATATTGTAAATTCGTTTAATTCAAAACACGTGTGTACTTTCAGGTTTTGAAGAAAATATTGACATTAATACAAAACTAGAATATTTATTAACCGAGATAGTCGTATCTGCCCTTGGATCAGACGATATCAATAATGCGCATTTTGCGAAAAGCGGTAAAATCACCGACGCAGTGTTTAAAGACATATCATGTATTACAGTCATTGAGTCACATTACTTTATTATTATTAAAAAACTTTTTTAATTTATTTATTTTCTCTGCCTTATATGAAGCATACATACAAACATTTGTCTAGTATTAATTATTCGACATAAATTCCTTATAGTATAGTCATATGAAACTCTAAGAAATGTAATACAAGCCTCGAAAACTTCATTCATTCAAACGGCTAATTTTTAATTAGTTCGTATAAAGATAGTTTTATCGATAACTTTGCAACAGAACCTATTGTTTCTTGCCATGTTTATACGAGAAAAGTAATGTTTTTTGAATACTTCTCATATGACTGACATTTATGCTAAGAAACATTAATATTTCATTACATTACAGATTTTCTGACATTATTCCACAATTAGTTATATTTAATTGTGATAAAATTTCAATAATTTGGAACCAGGTATCTTGAAACACCAGTTATTCAAATCGCGTGTTTCTTCTGGATCAAGTAAAGTCAATTTATTGATACGTTCTTTTATTTTTTTTACGTTGATTTAGACACAGACAATAGGAAAAGCTAATAATACAATACATACTTTCTGACATCAGGTTCGGTTAAATATTTCCAATGTTATAGGCAAGCAATTTTATTAAATGGGTCTACTAAATTGATCGAAGATTTAATAATACAGGTTGTTAAAGTATTAGTTTAGCAGATCGCAAAGAATGCAACATACATAAATAAAATTACGGCAGTATTTCTAATTCAACGTAGTCCTTCAATAATTTTCAGTAACTACTACATAAAATATTTTGTACGTATTATATGCAAGATTAAAGTGTTATGGCGTAAAACTGAGCTGAATAGAGTGCCAAAATAAAAAATAACTAACTATTCGCCTTTATTTCAAATTTTCTTAGTCGGTTGAAATTATAATGTTAAAATCTAGCTAAACAATTAATGCTGATTGAAGAAAAGTTTGACACTAAGTCGTCAAAACTTATTTCCGATACATAAAATGTAATGATTGAGAAAATCCTACATGCTTCGTCCTATTTCTCCCCTCAAATGCTTCCAAAATTTGGTTTTACTTGAAACCCGTAATAAAAAATACTTGGTGTTCTTCAGTCGAGACAAAACAAATGCAATATGTGTGCTTTCACTTTCAATAACTTGGGAAACTAACAAGCTTGTGAAATACTATAGTGTATTTGCGAAATAAAATGCATGGAAATAAAAATTCAAAAGGAATAACAATCATAATAAAATATGCATATTACCGCCAGTTTTTCTGCATGTGTGGACATCCTTGTTTTTTCGTTTTAAATTATTTAACTCGTCGAATCAATGGCTTTATTCGCTTGGACGGAAGATGGGTTCCATGGAACGTTCTGATTGTATTATTTACAATTCCGCAAGCTGCGCTGCACACCCAAACCATGTGACCTTTTCACTCTTACGTAGTCATCACGGCCGGTTTCGAATGAGGTTTGAATTAACGAAGCTTCGCTGCCTTTTTTGTATTATTGTTTTTGCGAATTTTCCGTTCGTCTCAGGAAGCAGTAGTTTTCGCTGCCTAAGCGAGTGCATCCGTCCAAGGACGTTCTTTCGTACGTTTGGAAATTGAGATTATTCAATGAAACCATATTTTAATTTCACGAGTAAATCAAAACATAAACGATAACAATATTATTCGCGTTTTCTTGTCTTTTAAAGTGATTGCATAACAAGCATGTACTGTTAAACTCTTATTAGGTTTTGTAACATTTTAATTCTGTAAGCAGACACGATGGTAGCTTTATTCGCACTTCCTCGAACTGTTGAGCCATATCAGCCGTGCATTTTTTTTTTATATACATATATTTTAATTTCGTAACTTAATCGAAGTATAAAGGATAAAAATTATTTGCACTCGTCTGTCTTTAGAATCCTTTGAACCATGTCTTGCCAAAACCCGTTACTAAACATTATCGTATTTTACTTTTTATTTCGTAAACAAATTGGAAGCATGAAAGAATGAAATTTTATTCGCATTTTCCCCTACTTTGGAATGTGCTGTTCACAGTCATGTTTGTTACCTGTTTGCTGCAAAAAGTGTTTTGCTTTTTTGGGGGCTGCAATTTGGAAATTCCTTTCCTACCTATTTAAAAGAAGCTTTTCCCCCTTCTTTTTTTCCCCTGCAAGTTGGAAATCGCTTTCTAAATAGCATTCCAAAAATCAAATTTCCCAGTGCCAAAATGTAAAAAATACGTTTTAAAAAACTAGTCAAATTATAATTAAAACAATTCTTTGTTGCGTAATTTCTGCACAGAAAGCATCCGATTTTCGAACGAAAAGTATGTCCGCGTATTCTTAGACGAATTATAAAAGTGCAGTTTTAATATTTCAATTAAATGAAGGAGAGAAATTCGTCTGCATCAACGGTACAAAAAGTAATTTTTTTTCTTTGCGAGGTAGGACCACACTTCGATCCTGTTTTATTAATGAAATGAATGCCATAAATTTAGACACACGGCAGTCTGTCAGCAAAGTTCAGAACAGACAGAAAAGAAAAGAGAGAGACACCGGTCATGTGTACCTTATACGAACCATTTCTAGCTGCTTTCGATCTTCCATTACTCAAAAACTATTAAACCTACAAACTTGAAATTTTGTATTTCTAGCAGAGCTCCCTTGAACAACTAGAATCTCCAATTTCATTAATCTATCTCTTACAGTTATGGAATTATTAAGGTCTGAAATGTGTCCCCAAGTAGCACATGACGTAGCAAAGACGTTGCAAACTAGTCCGAGAGGTTGCAAAGTGGTCTTGTTAACTTTTACGACGTCTTTACAATGCAGCGAAGACTCAACATATTTGCCCTTGAATTTTGGCAATTTGTCGACGTCGCTGAAACGTCGTGATTTGACTGCTTTTAGACTTGATCGTTTTAGTATTTTTTTCATAGTTCATCAGTGTTACTTTTAGAATGAAAGAGACTAAATCTGCCCTTTCAAGAATCTGAAGTCCGCATAAGATTTATTTTGTAATGTTCATTACTTTATTTCATCTAAATAGATGATAGTTTATTTCATCTAAATAGGTAGATGCATCTAATGAAATAGATCTTTAATATAAATACTTTTGAATTATCAAATTTAATTAGTAATATAAATACGTGCTAAATTATTGTTCAAAATTTTGTTAAAATAATTAATACTCAAAACATTTTTGTATAAATATTACAGCAAAATATTTAAAAATGAAAATAACCTATAAAGTAAGTTATTAATTTATGCATTTTATATATTTAAAAAAAAATTATATTTCGGAAATCAGTGCAAATCACATGTTAGCAATTACTTCATTACTGAAATATAACTTTATTATTTTTGCAGCAAGGACGAATTGATCTGAATTAATATGCTGACTTAATATGAAATATTTTACCGCATACAGTGCAAGAAGTTCCAAGTTTTACATTGTTAAATTCATTATTTGAAAAATAGAGTTCTTTATGTCAATTAATTCAACTGAAAATTCAATAACTCAAATATAACTTGCTGCACGGAAATAACATTTCCAATTATTGAAATCACTATAAAGCACAACCCTAAAGTTCATTAACTGTACTTACACTCTATAGCTATTTCACTGAGTTCATTCCTGGGAATGCACTTATCTTTTGATTCCAAACTGAACTTTATTCCCTGCCCTATTAATGATATGAAATAGAATCCTATAAAATAGAATACATCTCGGCTTATAATTATAAACACATCCTTCATATTCGTCTAACCAACTGAAGAGACACTTAAGCGCGTGAGACACACCGGCAGACATCGGTATCGGTATCTGGTAAAGCAGCGTATAGCAAGATTTTGCTTTTACCGCTGCATTGGATTTTATTTGCCTTTAGGCTTTGGTTTCAAAAGTTGTAAGGCGGAATCCGCCACCGGCTTTTAAAAGGCGAAATAGTTCAAATACTACTGTACTGACGTTGATAGATTTATAGTATTGGAGCTTTGTCAAGGTAAATGCAAATACATAAACTCTCTGGTTGGTAAGTAAAATATACGAAATAAAGTTGAAAAATACAAAAATTATGTACACTATTTACATGTTTGAAAAACACTAAATAAACTTTATCTATGACCGGCAGACAGAGTATACGGACGTGTTTTATAGGCGCCGTTTTTCTTCACTAGTCGCAGTTGGCGCGTGAGACAGACCGGCAGACAGAATATACGGACGTGTTTATAGACGCCGTTTTTCTTCACTAGGCACAGTTGCAGGTAAATTAAACAGCAATAGATATGCGTTAATCTTAAATAGTATTTATTCTCTTAATACCACTTGCATTCAGCAAAATTATGATGAGTGAAGTTTGTAACTGTGCATTATTCGTAAAACCGCCGCGATATTTTGTAAGATCCAGTTTATTGCCCACCAGCGGCCGAGCGGTAAAGACGCTGAACACTGGTAGTTCGGTCCGAGGTTCGAATCTCGCGAACGGGCTGGCTGCATGGGCGCTTTCGTGGCTTTCCCCATGTGTAACGTGTATATGAGCCGGTTTCCCTTAGAAAGTCCTCCACGAATGCATCCCTCCCTTTAGACAGATAGCCTAATCTGCCGTTGTGTATTAGCAGAGGTAAGTACAGTTTGCATATTAAATATATATATATTTTTTTTTCAAATAGTTTTCACTTAAAATGATGTTATTTTGATAAATTATGTTGTTTTCTTTCCACTGCGAGCTTTGCACTGATTGTGATTTCTTGTTAATGATGACTGATTGATTAAATGTTAGAAGCGAAATGCCGTTAACGAACTTCAAACGGCTGTAAAATATTCTTTTTTCGTAAGTTATGATATTAGATTGCTTTGGCCATAATTATTAATTGTTGAATTTATATTAATAAGCAAGTAAAATTAAAATCTCAACATATTAAATTGGTACTGTCATGAACGTTTTAGGTGACTCTAAAGAATTAATTTGTTTCTTATTTTAATTTTCTGAAACTTAAATATTTTACAATGAAATGCTCTTATTAAATCATTTTTCGTCAAAATTTTCATTGATAAATTTTATTTTTTAAAACATTTCTCTAACTTTGAGATGGAGTTTGTGCATTTACACAACAGCTACGATCAATATAAATAAAATTTTATAATGGATAAACTTAACTTCTTAGTTATGAATAATTTAGCATTTAGTTTTTTATTGTTAAGGGTTTACAGTTCCATAGTCTTCGATTAATATTACACTTTTCAAATGGAAGGTTTTCAGTTAGAGTTTATGCATTTAATGAATTGCTGCGATTAAACAAACACTAACATTTTTATAGTTATAATTAACCATTTTATATTAGATTGTCATATTTTTATTATTGGATGGTTTTTGATAGATATCGTTATTTTTTAAATTAAAAGAAAAAAGTTACTTATGTTCATAATATGTGGTAAAGAAGCTTAATAATTTAATAAGATTACCACAATCAATGTCCATCTATTTGTACTTCAGTGTCGCTTCTATTCATTATTAATCTTTAAATTTTATTGTGTTTACCTAATTTGCGTATTGTGCTTTGTGTGTTTCAATTGACATATTGTCTCAGCGTGTTGAACTGTAAAGTAGTAAGTGCGTTGTGTTATGTTTTCAAGTAAGTTTGCTGTATAATAGTAAATACATATGTAGAGCTCTTCGGCTAGTACCATGAAATATTGGGTGCAAATGTTTTTGTTTCAGTTTCTAGTATTGTATAAAATGTAACAGTTTTTAACAAGTATTAGTAGCCCCAGAGCCAAATTTCCGATAAGCACATTGTATATTGATTGTTATATTGTAATATTCGCCATCTTATTTCAGTGTATGTACAGTATTCCATTAAGTGTGTTGTATAACTTGTATTCTATTAGTGCGGTTATAACAGTTAGTTCAACGTTGTATATTGGCAAGTAAGTGTAATGTATAATAGTAGTCTTGAACCAGACATGCTTGGTTGTAGAACTTTGTAAATATGTATTGAAATGTATTGTTGGATTTAATGTTTAGAATTGACTGAGCATCCTAGCTCTTCTGCAATATATTATCTTCCTAATTTTCACTGTGATTGTTCCCAATGTCTAGTGTCCTTTTGATTAGCTATAGCGTTACATTTCAGCGTCATATACAGAACTGTCTACTTTTCTGATACGTGCATTGTATATGGTATGTTTTATTTGTAGTATCAGCAATACTATGTCAGTGTGTTGTTCAGTATTCTAGTAATGTTGCGTAATATGTTTTTTAGTAATATGTGGAATAATAGTAAGTGTTTAGTTGTCTGATTTTAAGTCAGTGTGATGTATAACTGCAAGCTTGAAAGCAGAATTCCTTGCTGTAGAGCTATGTAATTATCGCAAAATATTATGTATATAATTTTCACTGTGATGTTTCCGTAAAGTGCTTAGATTATAGCCTTATATCTCAGGAAATTCATTTTGTGTAGCCAAATTGTTTTTTTTATCTCTTTCCATTGTTAGCCTTAAATTTTACTGTGTTTTACCCAAAATTGTGTTTTTCAAATAAGTGTGTTGTATTTTGGGTGTTTTAATTGACATATTGCCTCAGTGTGCTGTACTGTTAAGTAGTAACTGCGTTATATACTGTATTGAAGTTCACTGTATAAGATTAAATATATGTAGAACTCTTCTGCGACTACCGTGATATATAAATTCTTTGTTTCAGTATCTAGTATTGAGTACAAATTTTCAACTTTAATGTAACAGTTTCTAACAAGTATTTGTAGCCGCAGAGCCATCTTCTCGATTAGCACATTGTATATTGAGTGTTTTATTGTAGTATTTGACATGTTATATCAGCGTATGAACAGAATCCCGTCGAGTGTGTTGCATAATTTGTTCTCTAGTAGTGTATGGTACAATAGTTAGTTTACTGTCGCATAATGGTAAGTAAGTGCGATGTCTAACAGCAAGCAGTCTTGAAAGCAGAGGTCCTTGGCTGTAGAGTTCTGTACATATGTGTTGAAGTATATTGATAGATACTATGATTTGAATTTGACTCAGCACCCTGGTTATGCCGCAAAACATTATCCCATCTTACAATTTTTTGCTGTCATTGTTCCCAAAAAGGATATGTATTGTTTAGCGTTCTGATGATTAGATTTAGTGTTACATATCAGTATAATATACAAGATTTGTCTAATTTACTGATAAGCGCATTGTTTTGTGTTCTATTTGTAGCTTTTGCTATATATCAGTGTGTTGTACAGTATTAAGTGTTTGCCTTGGCTGTAATGCTTTGTAATTACTGCAATATTTTATCTTTATAATTTTCACTGGGATGTTTCCAAATAGTGTTTTGTTTTTGGTTACATTTCAGCCTATTTACTTTCTGTAGTTAAGCAATTTTTTCTTTTCCTTATCAGTTTTGCGCATTGTTAATTCGGTGCATCTTCTTAATTGTATGTATTCTATTTTGTATCAGAGTGCTGTATTGTATACCAATAAGTGTGCTGCAATCAAGAATGTCATATGTATCCAAGATAGTATCCATTATCTAGACGTGACTCTGTAACCCTTTTTTTTAGACTCAATAAATGCCATTTTGGCTTCTGCAGAGAGGACATCATACTGCAAGGGCTTGTTCTCGGCCAGTAGTCCTCCTTAGCAGAGTAAAAGTAAAAATAAAAAAGTAATAATTTAATATCCTTTGAAATGATATGGCTATTTTGCAAACTTGTCTCTGAGTTTTAACAGAAAAGAATGCCTGATAATGCTGTTATAATAAGA